>PITA01002115.1:158630-171425 GCA_004023965.1 Spilogale gracilis | reverse complement strand
CAAGGTGCCCATCAACAGATGAATGGATAAAGAAGATGTGGTACATATATACAATGGAGTACTATGCCTCCGTCAGAAAGGATGAATACCCAACTTTTGTAGCAACATGGACTGGACTGGAAGAGATTATGTTGAGTGAAATAAGCCAAGAAGAGAAAGTCAAGTATCGCATGGTCTCACTTACTTGCGGTGCATGAGGAGCAAACTGGAGGACAGTGGCAAAAGAAAAGCAAATGGGAACTAGGGTAATCTAGGGAGGGAAACGAAACAACAGAGATTTTGAACACAGAAACAAACTGAGGGACATGGAGGGAGAGGGGTGGAGGGATGGGAGAGCCTGGTGGTGGGTACTGGGGACACCTAAAGCGTGGAGCACTGGGTGTGGGGAATGGGGGGAATGGGGAATGAATCTTGAAACACTGGAAAAAAAAATTTAGTAACAATAAAAAAATTTAAAAAAAGTTAAAAAAAAAAAAAGAAAAAAAAAAAGACTGTAAGTATCTTATGCCCAACAGCCAAAGGTTTCAGACATCATCTACTAATGATCTTTAATTCAATCATCACACTGGAGACTGAGAATGGTAGCTTTCTAATTAAACCATACTTCTAATATTTATAAGGTCTTCTATAAAAATTAGCTTTCCCCCTTTCTTCCTCATGTACATGATATATACTTATATTTTCATATTTTTCAAAAATGCATAGATCTTACACTTCAAAAATATATCACTGTAGACTTAAAAATTGAAGTATAGTTGACATATAAAATTAGTTTCAGGTATACAACAAGTGATTCAACTATTATACACATTATGAAATGCTTACCATGACAAATGTAATTACCATCTGTCATCATACAATGTTATTACAATATTATTGACAATATTCTCTGCTACGAACATTTGTATACAAGTCTTTCATGGACATATATTTTCATTTCTCTTAAGTTAAATATCTAGGAGTGGAATTACAGTGTCATAAAATAGGTGCATGTACCATTTTACATTACCATCAATAATGAATCAACAATTCATTTTTGCTTTACATCCTTGTTGTGATAGGTTTTCAGTCTTCCTTTCTTTAAGATTTATTTATTTGAGAGAGAGAGAGAGAGAGAGAGAGAGAGAGAGAGAGAGAGAGAATGAGTGGGAGGGTAGAGAGAGAGAGGGAGAATCTCAAGCTGACTTGTGCAGCATGGAGCCTGAGATCGACCCTGAGATCATGAGCTGAGTCAAAACCAAGAGTTAGATACTTAACCGACTGCCACCCAGGTGCCCATCAGTCTTTTTAATTTTAGCAATTCTAGGTAGGTATAGTGGTATCTCATCACAGTTTAATTGGCATGTTTTTATATGCCAACAGGCTATTCTTCCAGCTCCTCTGGTGACGTTTGTTCCAATTTTTTGCCTTTTAAAAAAAAAGGTCTAGGGGCACTTGGGTGGCTCAGTCATTAAGCGTCTGCCTTCGCCTCAGGTCTGATCCCGGAGTCCCAAGATCGAGCCCCACATCGGGCTCCCTGCTTGGTGGGAAGCCTGCTTCTCCCTCCCTCACTCCCCCTGCTTGTGTTCCTTCTCTTGCTGTGTTTCTCTCTGTCAAATAAATAAATATATATATATATTTTAAAGGCAGGTTTAGTTAGCTCTTGTATTGGATAATAGTTTTTCTTATATTTTGGATCTACATTTCTTGTCAGATATATGTACTGTGAATGTCTTCTTCCAATCTAATGGCTTGCTTTTTTACTTTTATTGTCTTTAAATAAAAAGCTTTCATCAGTTTTTTGTGGTAAGAGCATTTGAGATCTCCCCACTTAACAAAGCATGTGATACAGTAGTACTAACTGCCTGCACAATGTCCTACAACAGATCTCTAGAGCTTATTCATGTTGAATAACTGAAAATTTATATCCTTTGAACAACTCCCCATCTCCTCTTTCCCCTACCCTCTGGCAACCGCCATCCCACTCTGCTTCTGAGTCTGACTAACAAGGTTTTAATTTTTGATCAACCTGATTATATTGTTTCCTATAAAGTCAGTACTTTTAGTGTCACTAATATATTCACCCACATTTTCTTCAAGTTTTTATGTTTAGATCTACAAATTTTGTGAGATAAATGTAAAGATTCATTTTTTAAACTTCAAAAATTAAAGTATAATTTGCATACAACAAAATGCACCCTTTCTAGTGTACAGACCAGTAAGCTTGGACAAGCACATAAACACTACAAAAACTAAGGGAGAAAACAGTCCCATCATTACAAAAGATTCCTCCATGCCTCTCTGTAGTGAACTCCTCTGACCATCTCCCAAGGATCTATTAAACTGAGAACAGTGTCTCTATTCCCAGGATCCCTTTTGTCTTGATTTCATGGCACAGACTTCTTGTTGAGGAATCCAAGTCAGTTGGAGACTGTCGAATGAATAGAATCATTTAATATGTAGCCTTTTGTGTCTGGCTACTTTCAATTAGCTTAAGGTCTTTGAGATTCACCCATGTTTTTATTTATGTCAGTAATTTATTACATTTTACAGCTGACCGGCATTCTGTTATATGGACACCTCAGAGGTCAGTTCTTGTTTTAAATCCATTAACAGTTTAAGGACCTTCGGGTTCTTTCCTGTTTTTAGCAACTATGAATAAAGATGCCATAAACCTGTGCGTAAGTTTCTGGTGAACATAAGGTTTCATTTCACTTGACTAAGTCCAATGGCTGAGTTACTTGTTAATGTTGAACTTGAGAGAAACTGCCTATTTTCCAAAGTGGCTAATCCCTTTTGCATTCCTCCAATAACATATGAGTGGTCTAGTGACTGTGCATCCTCACTGGCACTAAGTATTACCAATTTGTAAGTTGCTTCTTTTCTTTTTAAAAATTTTAACCATTCTAACTGGTGTGCATGGTACCTCAGTGTGTGTGTGTGTGTGTGTGTGTGTGTGTGTGTGTGTGTGTGTGTGTTAACATTTGTTTGGGGGGGGGAGGGGAAAGAGAGAGAAAGAGTCCTAGGCAGACCCCATGCTGAATGTAGGGCCCCATGCAGGGCTCAACCTCACAACCCTGAGATCATGACCTGAGCTGAAATCAAGTCAGCTGCTCCCTTGACTGTGCACCCCCACATGTGCCTCCTTCACTGTGGTTTTAATCTGCCTTTCCTTAATAACTAACAATGATGAACATCATTTGCTTATCTACCATGCAGAAATCTTCTTTGGTAAAATACTCAAATCTTTTGCCTATTTTTTATTGGGTTCTTTGTTTTCTTATTATTAAGTTTTAGGTTTTGCCTATATATTCTAGAATCAAATCCTTGTGAAATATGTTTTGCAAATATTTTCTCCCACTCTGTGGCTTTCATCTTTATAACAATGTAGTTAGAAGAACAGAACCATTTTTTTAAAAAGATTTTATTTTTAGGCAATCTCTACACCCAACCTGGGGCTCGAATTTAACAACCCCAAGATCAAAAGTTGCATGTTCCACTGACTGAGCCAGCCAGGTGCCCCTGTGAACTGTATTTTTGCTGTTGTTGCTGATCGATCTTTGCCTACTCCAACAGTGCAAAGATTTTCTCTTCTGATTCCTTCTGGAAGTTTTACAGTATTTACTTTTTCCAGATAGGTCTATGATTCACTTGGAATTAATTTTTTGCACATGGTGTAGGTAAGGCTTGGGATTCATTTTTTTTTAAAATTTGGGTATGCAATTGTCCCAGTATAATATACTGAGAAAACTATTTTTCACCTTTTGAGTAGCCATGGCATCTTTTAAAAAAAATCAACTGACCATATATTTGTGGTTATCTTCTTAACTATTTTGTTATATTAATATGTCTGTTCTTAGGCCAATAACAGCCTGACAAACGACTCATTCAGGTTGTATAAAACTTCTAATTTTGTTCTTCAAAATTATTTTGGCTATGCCAGGTATTTTCATGCAAAAATTTTTCTTTTCTCATACAAATTTTACAGACAGCTTGTCAATTTCTACAAAAAACAGTGCACTGAATCTATACATCAATTTAGGGAAAACTACCACTTTACAAGTACTGAGTGTTCTAATCCATGAATATATCTATTTATTTAGGCCTTTCTCTCAGCAGTCTTTTGAAGTGTTTAGTGCATAATTCTTGCAAGTATTTTGTTAAATTTATCCCTAAGTTTCTCATTTTTATTTTGTTCTAAATGTTTTTTAAAATTACAGCTTTATTGATATGTAATGGTCATCCTTCTTAAGTGTGCATTTTTAGAATATTCAGAGTTATGGGCACCTGGGTGGCTCAGTGTGTTAAACCCTCAGCCTTAGGCTCAGGTTATGATCTCAGGGTCCTGGGATCAAGCTCCACATCAGGCTCTCTGCTTAGTGGGGAGCCTGCTTCCTCCTCTCTCTCTCTGGCTGCCTCTCTGCCTACTTGTGATCTCTCTGTCAAATAAATAAATAAAATCTTTAAAAAAAAAAGAAAGAATATTCAGAGTTATGCAACCAGAACCATAATCTAATTTTAGAACATTCTCATTGCCTCAAAAATAAACCTGTACCCATTAATATCACTCTGCATAGCCCCTTCCATCCAGCCCCAGGGAATCACTAATCTACTTTCTGTCTTTATGTATTTGCTACTCAAAACATTTCACAAAAATAGAATCATATTATGCGGGCCTTTTGTGACTTTGTTCACTTAGTATAATGTTTTCAAGGTTCATCCATGTTACAAAATGAATATAACAGTATTTCATTCCATCTCATGACTGAACAATATCCCACTGTATAGATATACAAACATTTTGTTTAGCCATTTATAAGTTGATGGACATTTGGGTTGTTTCCACTGTTTGGCTATTATGAATTACGCTGCTACAACATTCATGAACAAATTTTTGTGCGGATGTATATTTTGCCTTGGGTATATACCTGGGAGTGGAATTTTTTAATCATATGACAACTCAAACTTGTTCAACATTTTCAAGAATGGCCAACTAAAATGGCTGTACCATTTTATATTCCCACGAGCAATGGTTAAGGGGTATAATTTCTCAACATCTTTGCTGATACTTCTTATGGCCTATGTTATTATAATAGCCATCCTAGTAGGAGTGAAATGGTACCTCATTGTGGTTTTGATATGCATTTACCTAACGATGTTGAACATCATTTTGTTATGTTTTGTTTTAAAGACTTATTTATTTGTGGGGCCACCTGATTAGCTCAGTTGGTTAAGAATCTATCTTCAGCTCAGGTTATGATTCCAATGTCCTGGCATCCAGTCCCTCAGGAGGCTTTCTGCTCAGTAGGGAGCCTGCTTCTCCCTCTCCCTCTGCCTGTTGATCCCTGCTTATGTACTGTCTCTGTCAAAATAAAGAAATAAAATCTTTTTTTTTAAAAATAAAATCTTAAAAAAAAAAATATTTATTTGAGAGAGAGAACATGCAAGGGACAGCAGTAGAGAATCCTCAAGCAGATCCCTGCCAAATGGGGAGCCCAGTGGAGGACTCAATACCATGACCCTGAGATCATGACCTGGGTGAAATTAACAGTCAGACACATAAGTGACTGAGCCACCCAGACACCCCCATTTTGAATAAATTTATCTACATAGTGTAAGGTAGGAGTCTAACTTTATTCTTTTGCTACTCATTTTGAATATAATTTAAAATTCTTTAATAAAAATCCAAATACCCAGCTGTTATTTTCAAAATATTCCTACACTTTTATCTGCTTTTCAAATTATCATAGCAATCATGCTTTATAGTAAAACAATCTAGGAGTGCCTGTGTGGCTCAGTTCGGTTAAGCATCTGCCTTTGGCTCAGGTTGTGCTCTCCGGGTCCTGGGTCTGAGCCCTATGTTGGGCTTCCTGCTCAGGAGGTAGTCTGCCTCTCCCTCTCCCTCTGCCCCTTCCCATTTGTGTGCTTTCTCTCTCAAATAAAGAAATAAAATCTTGGCGGCGCCTGGGTGGCTCAGTTGGTTAAGCGACTGCCTTTGGCTCAGGTCATGATCCCGGAAACCTGGGATGGAGCCCCACATCGGGCTCCCTGCTCGGCGGGAAGCCTGCTTCTCCCTCTCTCACTCCCCCTGCTTGTGTTCCCTCTCTGGCTGTGTTTTTCTCTGTCAAATAAATAAAATCTTTAAAAAAAAAAAAGAAAAAGAAAATCTTCTTTAAAAAATATTTATTTATTTATTTGACAGAAAGAAACAGTCAGAGAGGGAACACAAGCAGGGGGAGTGAGAGAGGGAGAAGCAGGCTTCCCACCAAGCAGGGAGTCCGATGTGAATTTTGATCCCGGGACTCTGGTATCATGATCCAAGCTGAAGACAGACACCTCACGACTGAAGCCACCCAGGTGCCCCTAAATAAAATCTTTTTAAAAAAAATTTTAAAATAAAACAATTTACACATATATATTTCCTTGTTCTGTCAGCTGATAGAGTCTACAAATGAAGACTCCCCAGTTGCAAAGAGCAGCATACTTCTTACCCAGATAATGGTTCCTAATAACCATTCTTCAAGAAAAAGGAAGCAGTGTTCCTTGAAGAAATGGGGGTCATTCTAGTACTGGGGCAGGAAATACAAAAGATATGAATGTGGAATATCTTATAGTACCAGAAAGAAAGAAAGTGCTCAGGACAAAAAGAAAAAAAGAAAGAAAGAAAGACAGGGGGTGGGGGAACCCTACAATTACAAGGCATGTTAAGGAGTAAAAAGGCGCCTGGGTGGCTCAGTGGGTTAAAGCCTTGGCCTTCAGCTCAGATCATGATCTCAGGGTCCTGGGATCGAGGCCCGCTTCGAGCTCTCTGCTCAGCAGGGAGCCTGCTTCCTCCCTTCTCTCTGCCTGCCTCTCCGCCTACTTGTGATTGCTCTGTCAAATTAATAAAATCTTAAAAAAAAAAAAAAGGAGTAAAAAAAATAAATAAATAAAAAGAATAGCATGTCGAGGGGACAGAGAAGCCAACAGGAAGAGCTCTTAATGGCCAAAGCTGAAAGATTTTAACCCTTATAAAAATCTGACAGTCACAGTTACGGTTTTGGGGGGTTTTTTTGTTTGTTTTAAGATTTTATTTATTTGACAGCGAGAAACACAGGGAGAGAGGGAACACAAGCAGGGGGAGTGAGAGAGGGAGAAGCAGGCTTCCCGCCGAGCAGGGAGCCCGATGTGGGACTCGATCCCGGGTCTCCGGGATCATGACCTGAGCCGAAGGCAGTCGCTTAACCAACTGAGCCACCCAGGCGTCACAAGGGTTTTTTGTTTTTTAAGATTTTATTTATTTGACAGAAAGAAGCACAGCTAGCGAGGGAACACAAGCAGGGGGAGTGAAAAGAGGCAGGCTTCCCACCGAGCAGGAAGCCCAATACGGGGCTCAATCCTAGGACTCCGGGATCATGATATGAGGGGAAGGCAGACACCCAACAACCTAGCCACCCAAGAGTCCCTGTTTGTTTTTAATACTAATCTCTATACCCAACATGGGGCTAGAACTCATGACCCCAAGATTAAGTGTCACATGCTTGGGGTGCCTGAGTGGCCCAGTCAGTTGAACGTCCAAGTCTTGATTTCAGCTCAGGTCATGGTCTCTTGTGTCCCAGGACTAAGCCCAGTGGCGAGCTATGTGTCTTGGCAGGGAGTCAGCTTGTGGAGTCTCTCCCTTAGCCTCTCCCCTCCTCATGTTCACACTCACTCTCTCTAAAAACTGAATAAATAAAAAAAATGTCACACACTCTTCCAACTGAGACGGCCAGGTTTATTTTTTTTAAACAAAAGCCAGATTTTTAAAGTTTTGTGTTTATTTTTTTTTAAGATTTTATGTATTTATTTGACACAGAGGGAGATCACAGGTAGGCAGAGAGGCAGGCAAAGAGAGAGGAGGAAGCAGGCTCCCTGCTGAGCAGAGAGCCCAATGTGAGGCATGATCCCAGGACCCTAAGATCATGCATGACCTGAGCCGAAGGCAGAGGCTTTAACCCACTGAGCCACCCAGGCGGCCCCAGATTTTTAAAGTTAAAAAAAATTTTTTTTGAGATTTTTAAGTAATCTCCATGCCTAATGTGGGGATTGAATTCAGGACTCTGAGATCAAGAGTCACATCCTCTACTAACTCAACCAGCTGGAGCCCCACAAAAGCCAAGTTAAAAAAAAAAAAAAAAAAAAGGTCATCCTGGGGGGGGGGTATCAAAACATGGTCAACAAATTCCCATACTTGAGCCAATATAAGATCTCCTTTGAATTATTGTCCACTTATTTAACTAACATAGGACCTACCCTGGTATTGTCCTTCCTTGCCACCAAGGCCTGGTTGGGTGATAGGGAGAAAGAGAACTTACACTATCCCCGTAACATACTCCAAACATTACAGGAGCTAAGGCCTAGAGAAGAGGAAGGAGCCAAGAGATAAGAGTCACAATTGTTTTAATCTTCATGTTCCCAGCCTAGCATAAAACTTCAATCTTCTATCCCCTCTCCACACACTCAAAGGAGAGTAGATTGAATACTGAAGATAAGAAGGATCAGAATTTTGCAGAGAGACAGTATCATTCCTTCAGTTGCTATCACTTAAATGCCAAATTAAAAACTAATATTTTCCTAAAAATTAAAACAAACCGAAAGATTCATTATTCAGTTACTACCCTCTACCTTAAGTCTTAACATTTTCTCCCTGTTTCTTAATTTAGTTTTTAATTTTTATTTATTTTTTTGAGAGGAGGAGACAGACAAACAGGAGGGGGCAAGAGGCAGAAGGAGAGAGAATCCTAAGTAGGCTCCACTCCCTGCTGAGCCCCACCCAGGCCTCCATCTCATGACCCTGAGATCCCGACCTGATCCAAAATCAAGAGTTAGATGCTTAACTGACTAAGCCACCCATGGCCCCCTACACTTCTTAATTTTAATCTAATATGTTTAGCAAAGAAAGTTAAGTTTTAAGGCAGAGGAGAAACTAGAGACAAAAAATTCTCATCTAAATGATAGTTTGTGCAGTGATGGTATATGATCTTAAGAAAAAAAAAGTTTCTGAATATATTACTGATAATAAGCTATCTTATGGTTTATATCCTGTTGGTCATAACATACAAATCTACCCCTTGGGTAGCATCCTTTTATGCCCATAGTAATTAAGAAACACATTCCAAGTTTTAAAATCAATTAGCAAAAGTTCTATGAAATATGTTAAATCCTAGGGAAACAAGCCAGTATTTGCATACAAGTAATAAGTTACTTAAGCAAGCACTGAATGAATGATTTTGCCTCATATAATCCTAATTATTTTTTAAAGATCTATTTATTTATTTATTTATTTGTTTATTTATTTGAGAGAGAGAGAGAGAGAGAGAGAGAGAGAGAGAGTAGTAGGGAGGGGCAGAGGAAGAGGTGGAAAGTCTCTGCACTGAGCAGGAGCCCAACACAGGGCTCGATTCCATTACCCTGAGATCAGGAGCTGAGCCAACCCAAAAGTCAGACGCTCAATGGACTGTACCACCCAGGCACCCTCCATAAGTAGCCTTATTACTTTCTTCTCTGTGTTAAAAGAATTTGGCCATTGAAGATATAGATATTCTGGTATAATAAACAAAATTCTCTTTAAGCTTTGAAAATGTAGTTTTAAACTTTTCATAATTGAGAAACATAAAAACCCGGATTGGAAGTTAGGAGGCCTCGATTTCAGTCCTGATTCTACAGTACCGACACATGCTACAACATGGATGAATCTCTAAAACATTATGCTTAGTCACAAAATCCAAACACAAAAGAACATGTATTTTATTATTCTGTTTATATGAAATGCCCAGAAAAGGTAAATCTAAAGAGACAGAAAATAGATTGATAGGGCTAGGTGAGAATGAGGAGTGATTATCAATGGGCACAAGGTTTCTTTCTGGGCTAACAAAAAGGTTTGAAGATCAGACTGTGATGATAGCGTGGTGATGTAAATATACTAGAAATCACTGTATACAACATAGGAGAATTTTATGGCATGTAAATTAAATCTCAAAAAAGCTGTTAATTTTAAAAAGAGCTGGACGACTCAAAGGGCTTAAATTCACTATCTCTAAGGAAACCTTGGGCAATGTATAGCCTCTCTGAGACTTCATTTGCTCATCTGTAAATGAGCACCAGTAATTCCTATTCACCATATCATGTAGGCTCTTTAGGGCCATTAGAAGTGGGTTCTGCAGAACATCAGAAGGCAGAAGGGAAGAGTCTGAGTATTATTTGTCCAGTCTCTCCATCACAACCATGATATCCGCCAACTACATTCCCTCCACAACTATAGCTTCTTCTGGGTTCCAATAACTTGTAGCCCCCACTGGACATGGCTTCACACAGCTACACATCACTTAAAGTCTATTATCCTTTTTTGGTTCCCTTAACCCTGTCCCCAACTGTAAAATCGAGCCCTTCGTTAACATGAATCAAATGAATCAAAGGAATGAAATTCTATTTCAGGCAGAGCCCTTAACTTACAATTAGTGTAAAGAAAGTGCAATTGGTATTTTGTATCAACAAGTTATTGTTAAAACAATATGATTTCTTGAGATACATTTGCTTTAACTGTTCCATGTTTAATGATCTTTACCAAAACAGTTCTGTTTTATACAAATGGTACAGTAAAGTTGGTTAAACAGGTGTTTTTCTTTTCACTAAGAAGGTGAAATGAAGACTAGTATGGTATTTCCCACCTAGTGGTATGGTAGCACATATTCAAAAATCAGTCTATTAGTTCCAAACATTATTCACACAAAGAGAGACAGATTTTGGCATTTGTAACAGATGCCCAAGAAAAACGATGCCAAAGTCAAGGCCATGAAGAGTTTCCGTCTGTTGTTCTGTCAGGAAATAAATGAAATGTGATGGTGATGTGGCACATGCTTGGCTATGCTCATAACAAGAGACACCAAGGCCTGGGTTGGACACAATTCCAAAATTCCATTTCATCATTTTCCTTTTTTATTTCTGTCATCACCTGCATTACTGACCTTTTCTTTGAACAAAGACAAAATTTTCAGATCCAACTTTTCCCATCTCCAGTTATTTTCCTGGAACACTTTTCTTTTAGAATAAATACATCTTATATCTACATGCAAAAGAATGAAAGAGGACTACTTTCTAAGGCCATTCATAAAGATAAACTCAAATATATTAAAGACCTAAATATTAAGACATGAACCATAAAACTCTTGAAAGAAAACAAAGACAGTAAACTTCTGGACATCAGTCTTAGTGATATTTTTCTAGACCTGTCTCCTTAGGCAAGGGGAACAAAAGCAAAAATAAACAACTGGGACTATATCAAGCCAGTAAGCTTTTCAGGAGAAGATAGCTGCAAATGACATATCCAATAAGGGGTTAATACCCAAAATATATAAAGAACTCATACAACTCAACACCAAAAAAATCAAACAATTCAGTTAAAAAATGAACAGAGGGCCTGAAGAGACAGTTTCCCAAAGAAGACATATAAATGGGCAACAGACATATGAAAAGATGCTCCATAACACTAATCGTCAGGGAAATGCATACCAAAATCACAATTATCATCTCACACCAGTCAGGATGGCTAGAATAAAATGACAAGAAATAACCAAAGTTGGCAAGGACTTGGAGAAAAGGGAACCCTCATGCACTATTGGTAGGAATGGAAATTGGTACAGCCCCTTGTAAAATAGTATGGAGGTTCCTCAAGAAATTAAAAATATCATACAATCTAGTAATGAAAGTTACTAGTCTAGTCTCGTAATGGCAATCCATGACAAGAAAAATCATAACAATACAATAAATCTACTTCTGGGTATTTAACCCAAAGAAAGCTAAAACACTAATTCAGAAAGATATATGCACCCCTATGTTTACTGCAGCATTATCTTTTTTTTAAAGATTTTATTTATTCGAGAGAGAGAGAATGAGAGAGAGCATGAGAGGGGAAAGGTCAGCAGGAGAAGCAGACCCCAGTCGAGCAGGGAGCCCAATGAGGGACTCTATCCCGGGACTCCAGGATCAGGACCTGAGCTGAAGGCATATGCTTGACCGACTGAGCCACCCAGGCGCCCTAACTGCAGCATTATTTACAGAAGTCAAGATATGGAAGTAACCTAAATATCCATCCACAGATGAATGGAAAAAGATGTAGTATGTATATTTACACATGTGCAACAACATGGATGGACCAAGAGGATATAATACTAAGTGAAATAAGTTAGACAGAGAAAGACAAATACCATATTTACTTATATGTGACATCTAAAAACAAAACAATAAACAAACAGAGATAGGCCATAAACACAGAGAACTGGTAGATGCCAAGGGGAAAAGGGTTGGAGCAAAATAGGTGTACGGGATTGAGAAGCACAAAATTAAAAAAAAAAGAAGAAGAAGAAGAAGCACAAAATTCCATAGGTAACTGGGTGGCTCAGTTGATCAGACGTCCAACTCTTAATTTTGGCTCAGGTCATGGTCTCAGGGTCCTGGGACTGAGCCCCAGGATGGGTTTGTGCTGGGTGTGAAGCCTGCTTGGGATTCTCTCTCCCACTCCCTCTGCCCTGCCCCTCCGTGTTCTTTCTCTCTCAAAAAATAAAATATGTAAAGTAAACAAGTCACAGGGATGATTAGAACAGCACAGGGGATATCAGTAATAACTGCAATAACTTTGTATAGGGACAGATGGTAACTACACTTATCACGGCAAACATTTCATAAGGTACACAAATGTCTAATCACTATGTTGTGTACCTGAAACTCATAACACTGTATGTCAACTATACTTGAATTAAAAAAATTTTTAAAAGAAAACCGGGGGGGGGGGGGGGGGGGGGG
>PITA01002115.1:99124-158530 GCA_004023965.1 Spilogale gracilis | reverse complement strand
ATTCAAATTGTTGCAATGTATTAATTACCTCTAATGACCAGACATTAACATATATTCATTTAAGAGGTACACAAAAATGGTCATGTGGGCTCCGGATAATTATATCTCATTTCAGGCTCTGAAAAAATTATTAGAAGTGAACAAGTATACAGCTGGTTATTTCTCACAACACATAACATAGTTTAAATTTCCAGGATTCAAATGTACAGGCGTCATGAAATGCTTTTTATCTTAGCTTCTTCACTGTATCTTATTATTTGTGGCCTTGTTCCCTTACCAAATTAAATTTCTTCCTTTTATGAGAAACTAGTACAGCTGAATTTTTACTGTATCACAATTTTGTTCACTATTAACATGGTCTAGGATTTCTGGCATTAGGTAAGTCAAGTTTATCTAGAGATACACATTTATCATAACAATTCACATTTATGCACTAGATTTCTAGACAAACATTTATATATCTTTGATTTAAATAAGAACCTAGTAACATTTATTATAGAGTAGAGAAAAAGATTTTCAGGTGAATCCAAATCCAAAGTTATAGTATTCACTTTGATACGTGATAATCTGTCTTTTCTTTCTTTACAAAGTTTAACAAAAATTAACCTGAAATTTTCTATAAGCTCAAAAGGTTTGCTACTTCTGTTTTCTTAAGGATATGTCCAGAAATGTGTAAGGCTGTTAACCAAAGACTTATAAAACCACTACTATTTTATATCACTGTAAATGCAGTGATATAAAATATATATTATTTATACTATCATAAGACTGACTTAAGATACCAAAGCAGGTAGAATACTTAGGCTGCCTTAAAATATCCTACATATTATAGTTATGTTAAAAAAAAATTGTAAGGGGCACCTGGGTGGCTCAGTCGTTGAGCATGTGCCTTAGGCTCGGGTCATGATCCCGGAGTCTCAGGATCGAGCCCCACATCGGGCTCCCTGTTCGATAGGAGGCCTGTTTCTCCCTCTCTCACTCCCCCTGCTTGTGTTCCCTCTCTAGCTATGTTTCTCTCTGTCAAATAAATAAAATCTTAAAAAACAACAACAACAACAAAAAACACCACTTTAAGTGTATCTTTCAGAGACATACTATGGTTGAAAGACACACAGTCTGAAATCTGCTTTGAAATAATACAAAATAAATACAAAGTAGGGAGAGAAAGTAGGTGAGGGTATATATGAAACACAAATGACCATGTTCTTAAAGCTGGCTAATGAGTAAGTATGGGTCATCGTATCATTCTCTGTGAATGTGTTTGGTTGGAAATTTCCCTTAATAAAAATGCTATAGTCTGTAGTGGAGAAAATAAACTTCCAAGTGGCTAATTCATATTCTGGATTTCTGGTTCACAAGAAAGATTAATGCAAAGGAAGAAGTTATAACAAACATTAAAGGAAAGGCATATACCACGTTTTGAAACAATAGGTAAAAATAACTTTATAATTTACAAACTTACTATTTTATTTTTTTTTAAAGATTTTATTTATTTATTTGACAGATACAGCAAGAGAGGGAACACAAGCAGGGCGAGTGGGAGAGGGAGAAGCAGGCATCCCGCTGAGCAGAGAGTTCAATGCGGGGCTTGATACTGGGCTTGATCCCAGGGCCCTGGGACCATGATCTGAGCCAAAAGGCAGATACTCAATGAGCCACCCAGGCACCCTCAAGCTTACTATCTTAAATAACTTATTAACATGACTGTTAAGTGTGAATAACATGTATACTCACTCCAAAGCACACTTTATGAGGATGATGCTAAAATGACCATAAGATGCACAACAGATCAAGGTTAATTGGCTGATGTACCACATTAGCTTTTAATAGCACTTCTTTTTTTTTTTTAAGATTTTATTTATTTGACAGAGAGAAACACAGCCAGAGGGGGAACACAAGCAGGGGGAGTGAGAGAAGGAGAAGCAGGCTTCCTGCCGAGCAGGGAGCCCGACATGGGGTTCAATCCTGGGTCTCTGCGATCATGACCTGAGCTGAAGGCAGTCGCTTAACCAATTGAGCCACCCAGGTGCCCCTTAATAGCACTTTTGAAACCATCATCTCCTATGCTATATTAAAACACAATTTATAAAGTCTTAGAAACAATTCATCATTAGCCATATAAAGGATCAGATTGAACCCAAACTCGCTCTTGCTAAAAAAAAAAAAAAAAGTAATACAGAGATATTAGCCAATGACAAAACACTGTCTCTGGTTTTGTTTTTTGTATAGCCACAGTTCTAACTTATATTCTATCCTTCCAAATTGTTCCCACTTTTATTTTTGCCATTATTCTACCAGATCCTTCGTGGCTCTGGGTAAATCAAACTTTGTCTCAGTCTAATGTCTATTTGGTGAGAACACTACCAGTTGCTTTACCAGAGTAATACTCATTTTACAGTTTGTGCAATATGAGAAATGTTTTAAAATCTTAAGCCATCTAATTTAAGCAGATCCAAGCAAAAGTTTTTCAGCTTACCACATTTTTGTCTTTGTCATGCTTCACTGGGTCAGACAAATCTGGTCTCAAGTTATTTAAATAGGATCAGTGATCACACAGTAATGAGAATGATGAAGTCATATGAAAATTTCATTATTTTATACTTAGTTATACCCCCTAAATGCCTGCAGGACTACCAACATAGGACAAGCTATATGGTCAGAAACCCTAACGAAGCTTAAACTTATGGAGGCCAAATTTAAACTCTGAATATGAGATAACAAGTCAAAGCAAAATATATGCCAGCATTAAACATATTCTTTTTAAAAAGCATTTACTTAGGGGCGACTGCCTTCAGCTCAGGTCATGATCCCAGAGACCCGGGATAGAGTCCCATATCGAGCTCCCTGCTCGGCCGCCTGCTTCTCCCTCTCTCACTCCCCCTGCTTGTGTTCCCTCTCTGGCTGTGTTTCTCTCTGTCAAATAAATAAAATCCTTTTAAAAATAGATAAATAAATAAAAAATAAAAAGCATTTACTTATTTTAGAGAAAGGGAAAGTGTGCATGTGCATAAGTGGGGGGAGGGGCAAAGGGAGAATCTTTAAGCAGACTCCCGGCTGAGTGCAGAGCCCAAAGCAGGGCCAGATCTCACTACTCATGAGATCATGACTTGAGCCGAGACTTACCGTAAGTACCCTGCTTCTCACTATAAAATATTTCTTCTCTTTTCAAAAGATTATCAACTTCAAGAGTTGGATGCTTAACTGACTAAGCCACCTGGGTGCCCCAGAATTAAATAATCTTTAATAAATCATCATCTATAGAAGTTATTATATGATGGATACATGGCAGAAAAAAACCCAGCTGTTCAAGGTAGACTGTCAAGAAACACTCAAGTTAGTGAAGATGGACCAACAATAAACAAGCACAGAGAAATATTTACTATCAAGGACTGATGAGTGCCATGAAGAAACTTCAAGCAGGGTGTGAAGCTACACAGTGATGAGAGAAGGTTTATATCCTTTCCATTGAGGGCACTAAGGACAGACCTTCCTACCAATGTGGTATTTTGAACTGAATGAAGTGACAGAGAAAGCCATGCAGATTATCGGAGGGATTATCAGCTCCTACTTTAGGAAAGAACCCAAAGACTCCAAGATAAGAGGTTCCTACTATAGCTGTTCAAGGAACAATGAAAAATGTTTCATTCAGATAAAAAAACTGAGGGCACGGGAAAATCTGTGGTCATGTTCTACAAAAAGTGAAAGGTAAACAAGCCTGTGTCCTCCCACTCACCTCTTCATATTATGCAATATGTCCACACATATTAGCATACAGCTAGCACACTGGTTAACAAATGCTTACTACTGACCAAACGAAGATAACTGATTGCAACTGCAAAGGCCCAGACTGGAAAGGCCTACCTAGACGGGCCTGAGTAAAAATTAGGAAACTGACTGCAGCAGCCCAGTCACCCAAAGTCATCTAGCACATTACTAAAATTGGAAACAGCAGTAGCAGTAACAAAGAATTAGGATTTTTTTTTTTGTAAGCAGATTTAGTGACAGAGTAGGCAAATTTTTATTTTTATTTTATTTATTTATTTTTTAAAGATTTTATTTATTTGACAGCGAGAAACACAGCTAGAGAGGGAACACAAGCAGGGGGAGTGAGAGAGGGAGAAGCAGGCTTCCCGTCGGGCAGGGAGCCCGTTGTGGGGCTCGATCCCAGGTCTCCGGGATCATGACCTGAGCCGAAGGCAGTCGCTTAACCAACTGAGCCACCCAGGTGCCCCAATTTTTTGAATACATAAAAACTTGGGCGCCTGGGTGGCTCAGTGGGTTAAAGCCTCTGCCTTCAGTTCAGGTTGTGATCTCAGGGTCCTGGGATCAAGGCCCGCATCCGGCAGTCTGCTCAGCAGGGAGCCTGCTTCCTCCTCTCTCTCTGCCTGCCTCTCTGCCTACTTGTGATCCTTCTCTGTCAAGTAAATAAATAAAATCTTTAAAAAATAAAAACATAAAACTTGTAGGACGCCTGGATGGCTCAGTCATTAAGCTTCTGCCTTCGGCTCAGGTCATGATCCTGGAGTCCCAGGATCGAGCCCCACATCGGGCTCCCTGCTCGGCGGGAAGCTTGCCTCTCCCTCTCCCACTTCTCCTGCTTGTGTTCCCTCTCTAGCTGTGTTTCTCTCTGTCAAATAAATAAATAAAATCTTAAAAACAAAAACATAAAACTTATAGTCTCATTTGAATTGGTGGCCAAAAGACAAAACAAAAACACCCTTACTGAAGTACCCTGCTTCTCACTATAAAATATTTCTTCTCTTTCCAGATTATCACCTTCAAGTTCTTGTTCACCTATCACTATTTCAATTAGCCTGCCCAGTCCAAACTATTTAATCTGCACTGTCCCCCAACCCACCTTCCATTCCTCCTTACCCTGTTTTCTTTTTCCCCTATCACCTCCAAATATACTAGGTGATTTACAGCTACATTACTTATCATCTGTCTCAGACCACATACCCCCAGTGAAATTGTAGAACAGGTGGAGCCTGGGTGGCTCAGATGGTTAGGCATCTGCCTTCAGCTCAGGTTATGATCTGCGGGTCCTGGGATGGAGCCCCACATTGGGCTCCCAGCTCAGCAGGGAGTCTGTTTCTCCTTCTTCCTCTATCTTTCCCCCTGTTTGTGCGTGCTCTCTCTCTAATGAATAAAAAAATCTTTAAAAAAGAAAAGAAATTATAGGACAGAGATCTTGGTTTTGTTCACTGAGTATTTAATATATGAGAGGTTGGTAAACATCTTGGAAATACCCTTACCTTATTGCAACCATTCAATCAGATATAAACTCATATATCCAAATTTCTTCAAAAGCTTCATGAAAGTATGCTGTAGGAAAATAATTCTAATTTTTGAAGTAACTAAGAAAGTATAACCTTTTAGAATACATGTTAACTCTCAAAACGCTCAACATTCTTAAAAGTCTCCCATCACTAATGGCTGACTTCTTTTCATTGCCAACTCTATTTCATCCTAAACTCCAACACCTCTCAGAAGTTTTCCCTGAGAGCCAGAATACCTTGTGATTAACAGCACAGTCACACTTCATGGTTTAAATCCTGCCTCTACCACTGACTAGCTGTGATCTTGAACAAGTTAATTAACAGCTCTTTGCTTTAGTTTCTGTAAAATGGGCTAACAATAGTACCTATTCTCACAGACTTGAGAATTAATCTAGGTAACATGAGTATCAGAACAGTGCCTGGCACATGGGAGGTATTCAATAAATGCTAGTTATCACCAACTGCTAACTTCAGGTGTCTCAGTGATCTACTCTTCATCCTCAGAAACCTTAATCTCTGAGATTCTACTATTGTCTTCTATATAAATGCCTATTCAGACTCCGATATTCACCTTTCTGGTCCTATCAAATGAGGACAACTACTTTAGGTTTAAGCAGAGATAAGAATGTCAAGAAGGCAAGGATGTTAAGACTACAAAGAGCATTAGCATCACATAGAAATGAAAATTACTGGGCTTCACCCCAAACCTACTACTTCAGAAATTCTGGGTCTAGGCCCAGCAGCCTGTGTTTCAACAAGCCCTAAGGGTGATCTGAAAGACTCTTAATTGGACAACAATGATCTACAGTAAGATCATGTCAGGGAAGGGGATTACCAGACCTATTTCTGCCTTAAGACATTTGTACATGCTCTTTCCTCAGATCACAGGGAAATGCTAATTCTATAAGCAAAAAATTTTCTTGCTTATTTGCTTGCCTGATCTCCCATCCTATCCCAAGAATGTAAGCTCTACAAGAACAGATTTTATCTTCTTTTTAAAAAAAGGTTTTATTTATTTGAGAGACAGAGATAATGACAGAGATAGCAAGAGAGAGCACAAGTGGGAAGGAAAGGAAGAAGCAGTCTCTCCACTGAGCAGGGAGCCTGATGTGGAGCTCAGTCCCTGGACCCTGGGATTATAACCTGCGCCAAAGGCAGATGCTTAACTAACTGAGCCACCCAGAAGCTCCTAGATTTTTGTCTTAATTGCCACTGAACTTCCAATACCTAGAAGAGGTGCATGGTATATCTGTTGACCAAAATGAATTAACATTTCTACCTTTCTTTAGGGTACCGTTCTTTTTCCAGTCACCAGAGAAAGGTCAAATTTCCCTTGTTTTTACCTTTTAACATGTATCCTTTCAACATTTCTCAGCCAGTTTTATCTTTAAAGTTTCTTACACCCATCTCATCCTTTCTATACCAATATTACTACCAATCTCCCATCCCCTCTGTGAAAGTTAATTTTATGTGTCAACTGGACTGGCCATAGGATATACAAATTTAACATTATTTCTGGGTATGTCTGTAAGAGTATTTCTAGGTGAGATTAGCATTTGAATCAACAGACTCAGTAAAACCCTTTCCATTGTGGGTGGGTATCATTCAATCCATTGAGACCCTAAACACAACAAAAGGTGGAAGAAGGAGGAATTGGTCCCTTTTTTTCTGCCTCACCTGCTTGAGCTGGGACATGTCATTTCCTCCTGCCCTTGAAGTGGGATCTACACTAGGGGCACCTCTGGTTCCCAGACTGCAAAGAGCAGATCATAAGACTTCTCAGTCTTCATAAGTGCACGAATCAATTTCTCACAACAAAATTCCATTATACATATACATTTCCATTTATATATGTGTTTGTGTATATGTATATATCCCCTCTTTTTGGTTCTGTTTCTCTGGAAAACACTGACCAATACAGATTCTGGTATCAAGAGTGGTTCTAGAGGAACAGAATTTTAAGGATGAGTTTTCTGAAATGGTTCTGGGGTTTCTTCAATTGGCTCTGTAATCCAATGAGATTTAAAGATGTGAATGACTCTTTCCAGAAGTGAGCATTGATAGCCGGTGGCATGAACTTATAGAAGTATACAAAATATCTACACTGAATATTCCTTGTCATCCCCTTATAAGCAGCATGGAGCTAAATGACTCAGTATATACATTCAAACACTTTTGTAAAACTAATGAATATAACGACATTGGTTGGTTGTTCCTAATGTCGCTGAATAAAGCGGTGAAAAAAAGGGATGAGCTCAGGGGTTTGAATTCCCAGCTCTAGGGCAGCATAAATGACCTAAGAGCTTCTAGGTGTTCCTGAAGGAAAGCACCTTACCTCCTGCAGCCACTAGGCTGAAATTACTACTGAAAATCAGTGAACCTCATCCTTTGACTGGCTGAATTACAACACAAGTTGAACTCTCAGCATCATAGGCTGTCTACTGTTAAAGTGAGGGCCCTGAGTAAGTGCAGGGAAGGATGAAATCCTAGAAGGTGGATGAGGATGTAGGGGAAGACAGATGAAGCTGAGGACACTGGGCCTCTAAATTCTTAGTAGTCTTCTTTACCAATGGAAGAGTTTTCCCCACCCCCAGCGGAAGCATCCTTTTGCCCTCCATCTGAAGGGATTAACCCTGCACTGCCTGTAATGGCTTGCCCCTGAGGCATGAGCTATATAAGACAATGTTGATTGTCCTCAGGACCCACCCCTACCGCCCCTCTTTTCTTCTAGACCCATAACTAGACTCAAGTCCCAGCAGGTCCCTAAAGGTAGGGTAAAAAGTGTTAGGTTTATGACAAAGTGTATTATGGTCTAAAAGAGCTATCTGGATTTCTATTTTATACAGACAAATACCTGAGGAACATATGTGGGAATCAGTATGTATGTGGATTTAATGGTAGAAGAAACATAGTCTGATCAGGCCAAATTTATTGACATGGGCTCATTAAGCAGAGATTTTACATTGAATGCTGCAGCTTAGGGAGTCAGAAAAGGCTCTAGCAGTCTGATTGGTTAGCTGAAAAATGGACTCAAAGGTGGTCACCATGAGTGAACTGGAAATGCCAAAATGCCTTGGTCTAATGTAGAGAAAGAGATTCAAAGGCTTATGGAGATTGGAATGTTCCAGTAGATTTGTCAAAACCTACCTCCTCATACTGGGAGGGTCCAGAGATACCGTTTCACCAATACTGCGAGGACAAAGTTTCTGAGAGGAGTCCTGGCATCTGTGAAGAGCTCTATGATCACCCATCTCTGTCTCTGTGGGCCAAATCTCACCACAGAAAGTACAGTCACACAATGAAGAGTCATTAGACTCCAGGACAGCTAGGGCCAAAAGTCACTCGACCATCAAAGGCAAGGTAGACAGGATTACTGTAATGGACAGGAGATTCAAAGCAGAAATCAGAAGTCTGAATCACGTAGACCTAAAATGTTGATTATGGTGTTCCCTGTAAATGAAATAGATAGGAAGCCCACCAAATTCTTAATATGTGTAAGCACAAAATTTCTAGGTCAAGTGCACAAAAGCCTAATTCAAATAATAAAAACAGCCCTTATGTCAATTCCCAGACTTGGGTCAGAATGCAGACTCAGAACTCTGAATAAAGAGGAGGCCAGGTCCCCTTGAAGGAGGACCACAGTACATTACTCAAAACATACACCATTAATCTTTCCTCCTGCCTTCCCCAAAGGGACCTATGTATGCTATAACCTGACACTAATTTCAGGAAACCCAAAAATCACTGTAGCCCACTAGTGAAGGGTAGGGACTTATGGAGGTCAGGCTCAAGTCCCTCTCACAGTGGGTCTAGTGGGTCCTTAAACGTGTTCTATGGTGATTTCCCTCGTTTGTGAATGCATAATTGGAATGACAAACTTAACAGCTCAGAGAATCCCTATACTGATTTCCCTGACCTGTAGAGTAAGGGTTATTATGGAGGGTAAAGCCACGTGGATGCCATTAGAACTTCCCCTACCTCAAAAATATTGAACACCAAACAATACCAAATTCTTAGAGAGACTGCAGAGGTTGGTACCACCATCAAGGACTTGAAAGATGCAGGGGTCTGATTTCCACCATAACCCCATTCATCTCTATTTGGCCTATGCAGAAGATGGATGGATGGGTCTTGGAAAATGACAGCAGACTACTGTATATTTAACCAGGTAGTGAATCCAATTGTAGCTTCTGTAATCAGATACAGTTTCATTGCTTGAACAAATTATAACACATTCTCTAGTACCTGATATGTAGCTATGGATCTGGCAAATCCCTTTTTCTCCATACCTGCCCATAAGCAGTTTGCTTTCAGCTGGCAGAAATATCCTTTACTGTCTTACCTCAGAGTTGACTCTCTACCCCTGTCATAATTTAGTTCACACAGACCTTGATCACCTTTCCCTTCCACAAGGTATCACACAGGCCTATTACATTGAAAATATTAATGGTGATTGGATATAATGGGCAAGAAGTAGCAACTACTCTAGACTTATTGGTAGAACATTTGCACATCAAAGGGTGGGAAATAAACCAGACTAAAATTCAGAGGCATTCTACTTCAGTGAATTCTACTGAATCCAGTGGTACAGGGTATGTTGAGATAGCCTTAACTAAAGTGAAGGATAGATAAGTCATTGTCTTTGGCCTTTGTACAACCAAGATAAGACCCAGCTGGACTTTTGAGAGTTTGGAGGGAACATATTCCCCACCTGGGTATGTTACTCTTGCCTATTTACCAAGTGACCTGAAAAACTTTTACTTTTGGGTGACAAGAAAGGTTGTAGAACAGGTCCAGGCTGCTATGCCAGCTCTTCTGCCATTGGGGCCATGAGGTCCAAAGATCCATCAGTTCTTAAAGAGTCAGTAACATTACTCTCTTTTTGAAAAACCCACTCAGGAGAATAGAAATAGAAACTGAAGGTTTAACCACGGGCCCCCAAGTTACCACAGGACCCAAGATATCATGAACTGGGTGTTATCTGATCCAACAAGCTAAAAAGATGGCATGACAGCAATACTCCATCATCAAATGGAGGTGCAATATACCTGACTGGGCCCAAGCCGGCCCTGAAGGCACAAGTTACATTTAGATGTGGCCCAGGGGCACCTGGCTGGCTCAGTCAGGAGAGCATACTACTCTTGATCTCACAGTTTTGGGCTTGAGCCCCATGCTGTGTGCAGAGACTACTTAAAAATAAAATCTTAAAAAACAAAAGTGGTCCAAAAGCACATGGTCCCCATTCCTGCTTCACTGCCTTCTTTCTCCAAGCCTGTACCCTTAGAAGTACCCTTACAGGGGCGCCTGGGTGGCTCAGTTGGTTAAGCGACTGCCTTCGGCTCAGGTCCGGGATCGAGTCCCACATCAGGCTCCCTGCTCGGCGGGAGGCCCGCTTCTCCCTCTCTCACTCCCCCTGCTTGTGTTCCCTCTCTGGCTGTGTTTCTCTCTGTCAAATAAATAAAATCTTAAAAAAAAAAAAAAAGAAGGAGGAGGAGGAGGAGGAGGAGGGGAAGAAGAAGAAGAACCCTTACAATCAGTTGACAGAGGAAGGAAAGACTTGGGCCTGGAGTCCTGCAAAATACTTAAGTACCACCTAATGTAGACAGCAGCAGCACCAAAGCCCCTTTTTCACATATCTCTCTGAAGAACAGTGGTAAAGGGAAATCCTCCCAGTGGGCAGAACATCAAGCAGTGTACCTGCATGTCTATTTTGCTTGAAAAGAGAAATGGCCAGATGAGCAATTATATACTGATTCACATGCTGCAGCCAATAGTTTAGCTGGATGATCGGAGATCTTGGAAGGAATATAACTGGAAAACTGGTGACAAAGAAAGGTATATGGATACATGTCTGAATGGGCAAAAAAAACCCTAAATTGTTTTCTTTGTGAATGTTTACCAAAGAGTGACCTCAGCAGAGGAGAATTTTAATCAAGTGGACAAAATGACCTGGTCTGTGACACCAAAGAGCCTCCTTCCCAGCCACCCCTGGGCTAATATAATCAAAGTGGCCGTGGTGGCAGGGATGGATGTTATGCAGGGGGCTCTGCAACATGCACTTCCCCATGCTAAGGCTGACGTGCTTATGGCCACTGCTGAGTACCCAACCTGCCAGCAACAAATACCAACACTTAGCCCCTGATGTGGCACCATTTCCCAGGGTGATCAGACAGCAACCTGGTGACAGGCCAACTATACTGAACAGCTTCCCATATGGGGGAAGCAACACTTTGTTCCTACTTGGATAGTCTGCATGTGGATTTCCCTTCCCTGTTTTCAGTGATTCTGCCAAAACTATCATCTGGGCTTATGGAATGCCAACACCCGATCCACCATTATGGTATTCCAATAGAGCATTGCTTCTGATCAAGGAATTCACTTCACAGCAAAAGAAGTGCAATAGTGGGCCCATTCTTACAGAATTCACTGGTCTTACCATGTTGCCCACCAACCTGAAGGAGCTGGCTTGACAGAATGATGGAATCCCTTTTGAAGACTTTTTTTAGTACTAAGTAGGTGGCAATACCTTGAGGGCTGGGGCAAGGTTCTCCAGAAGGCTGTATATACTCTGAATCAGCATCCTGTTGCCCAGTACTATTTCTCTCGTGCCTATGCTTCAGAAGCCTGGGAATCAAAGAGTAGACTAGGACCGCTACCACTCATTAACATCTCTAGTGAACCACTAGCCAAAATTTTACTTCCTGTTCCAGTGACTTTATGCTCTGCTGGCCCAGAGGTCTAAGGTCCAGCAGGAGGACCCAATAAGATTCTATTGGACTGGAACTTAAGATTGCCATCTGGCTACTTTAAGCTCCTCATGCCACTGAACCAACAGGCAAAGAAGGGTATTACAGGGCTGGATGGGGTGAATGATCCTGATTATCAAGGGGAAACTGAACTACTCCACAACGGAAATAAGATGAGTGTGTTTGGAATACAGGAGATCCCTTAAGGCGACTCTCAAGTATTACCATGCCCCGTGATTAAAGTCAATGGGAAACTACAACAAGTAAATCCAAGCAGGACTAATAATGGTACAGACCCTTTAGAAGTGAAGGTTGGGTCACCCTACCCGGTAAAGAACCACAACCAGCTAAGATACTTGCTCAAGACACACAGAATGGGTAGTGGAAGAGGCAGTTATAACACCAGCTATGAGCATGTAACCAGATAAAGAAATAAGGGCTGTTAACTGTCTTGAGTATTTATTTTCTCCTTATTTTGTTTATCTGTGTTATTTGTTTTCTTTTCTCTTACTTCCTTATTATGTGACATAAGATGTATTGATTTTTCTATCACAGTACTTAAAGTATTGCTAATTTTACATCCTAGTTTAAGTTATGGGATATCAAGAAGAGTAAACATCACAGAAGGACTCAATCCACTCTCCTGGGGATGGGATTGGCATGTTCTCTGTTGTACACAAGACAAGTGTATCATGTTAGGAGAAATTATGATCTTGTTATCTTTACTTGGAGATTAAATACAGTTTAAAGGGGCGCCTGGGTGGCTCGGTCATTAAGCGTCTACCTTTGGCTCAGGTCATGATCCCGGAGACCCGGGATCTAGCCCCGCATCAGGCTTCCTGCTCGGCGGGAAGCCTGCTTCTCCCTCTGTCACTCCCCCTGCTTGTGTTCCCTCTCTGGCTATGCTTCTCTCTGTGAAATAAATAAATAAATAAAATCTAAATAAATAAATAAATACAGTTTAAAGAGATACCTATAGGTATAGGGGCACCTGGATGGTGCAATTAGTTAATCATCCGACTCTTGGTTTCAGCTCAGGTGGTGATATTAGGATTCTGAGATCAAGGCTCATGTGGGTCTCCATGCTCAGCGCAGAGTCTGCTAAAGAATCTCTCTCCCCTGTCCTTCCCCCTGACCTCTCCCTAAAACAAATGAATGTTGGGGGGGGGGTGTCTACAGGTTCATTTTATTTGTCACTTTCACTGGCCACAGGATACCCAGATTAAGCACTATTTCTGCCTCTTTTTCCCCAAAAGAAATCCACCCCCTGTTCCCTGCCTCACTATTTGAGCTGGGACATCTCATTTTCTCCTGCCCTCTAATTTACATCATGGGCTTCCCTTGTTCTCAAGCTTCAGGACTCAGACTGAATTACACAACAGGTTTTCCTGGTCTCCAGACCGCAAAGAGCAGATGATGGAACTTCTCAGCCTCCATAATTCGTCATAATAAATCATAGATAAATAGATCGATATCATAGTTATCATATATCTCCATCCATATCCATAAAAAATCATGTATTTCTCTGGAGAACCTTGACTAATACAACCTCCCTCCTGTCTGGTCTGATGAATTGCCTCTCATTTGGTATCCTCTTCTCTCCCTCTTGACAATTCTAATGCATTATGTACTTAACTGCCAAAAATATCTTACTATGCCACTTTTTTTTTTGCTCATATCATCACCATCATTATCCTTCCCCAAAACCTCTCAAAGTTTCCTATTGAGATGTAGAGGCTACGCTCCATGGCCTATCATCAAAGCCCTCTAAAATCGAGCACTAACACACCGTGGTAGAGTGTTACCCTGATGACCTCCCCAATGAAACAAACCTTTGTAGAGTCTCTCCCCCATAACTCTGCACTGGGCCCTGGACTGCTCTGACCAGTACAAGTACACTGTGGCAGAAGTGAGGCTATGCCAGTTGAAAGATCAGCCCTTAACTAGTCTAGTAGATTCCACTTCCTCCCTCTTTGTAACACTTGCTCTTGGAAGCTCCCTCTTCATGTTAATCCCGTATTCCACTCATGGAGCATTAACAGTAACTCAGATCAGTTTTATGCAATATACCTGACAAATGCTTCCATTTTCCCCTTGAACTTTATATAATTTTTCCTTCTCAGTCTCCAAATAATTTTTGTAACTCTTAGAAAGAAACATAGTAGTACAATTATTAATTCATTTGCTGAATGTTTAACAGGCACTTACAATGTGCCAGACATTGTTCCAAGTGCTGACAATAAAGCTAATATTCTATATGCTATTGTATATACTACTACTACATTCTAAACACTTTTCTGAGTTACCTCATTTAATTCTCAAGAACTCTAAAACGTAACCTCATTTAACACAAGCAACCTCAGGCACAGAGAAAATACCTTATTCAAGATCATACTGCAAGTAGAATCAAAATATAATCCCAAAAATTCTGACTTCAGAATTTACGCTATCAACCCCTACTCTACACTGCCTTCTACAGATGTGAACAAGACAGACAGGATCCCTGTTCTCATGGAACATACATTCTACCGTGGCAGCTGGAAGAGGGAAGAGTAGTGATAAAGGATATACAGAAATCTACAAAATTACTTCAGAAAGTGATAATGCTACCAAGAAAATAATGCTCTATATGACATGATGCAATGATGAGAAGTTACTATAGATAGGGCAGTCAGAGAAGGCCTTTGTAAGGCACTAATATCTGGAAAAAGACCTGGAGGTCCAGAAGAAGTGGCAAAGCAAAGACCTGTGAAGACAATACCAAAGAGAATAGCCAGTGCAAAAGTACTACGACACACATAATCTTAATCTTAGCATGTTTTAGGGACAGACATAAAGCCAGTGTGGCTGAAGGAGGGTAGAGGGAGTAGAATGATGAGGTTGGAGACTAAGCTAAGGCTCAGGTCATGTAGGGTCTTGTAGGCCACAATAAAGACTTCGGATTTTCCTGAGTAATGCTAGAAGGTTTTAAGAAGGGTAATGACATTACCTGATTTATATTTTGGCAATGTTAAACTGGCTGTTGCATGTCTACTAACTCTAAAAGGGCTACAGTGGAAGCAAGGAAAACAATAGGAGGCAACTGCAATAGTCCATGTGGGAAATTAAGGAGGTCAAACCAGCAGGATCTGAGGAAATCAATATGGGACAAATGAAATGGGACAAAAGAAATGATCACAGATGGCGCCAATCTTTTGGGCCTGCACTAGTAAGCAAATGGTCAGGGAAGGTTTAAGGTGGACCAGGTTGAGGGGTTAAGGTGATAATCGTGTTTTAAACTTATGTTTGAAATATCTACTCAGTATCCAAGTGGAGATGATAGGGAGGCAACTAGCTATATATAAACACAAAGATATCAATTTCAAAGTTATTTGATAGAAATGGCAACTTCATCTAGGGTGAGTGAGGAGAGAAGGGAAAAGCACAGAACTCCAAGCCCCTGGGGGTACTTATTTAGAAGTAGAGAGGCACCAAGTGTTTACCCTATTACCCTTCTGCATCACAAGTTCTTTGAAAGGCAGTATAGTGTCTTTTTCATTTTTTTGGTACTCCACAGAACTTAACTCAATAACAGAAACTCAGAGATGCTCAGTATATGCTAAAGAATGAATGCATGTCATTTGATTTCTCAAGCTTTCACTACAGAAATATACTTGAGGGCGCCTAGGTGGCTCAGTTGGTTGGGCGACTGCCTTCGGCTCGGGTCATGATCCCGGAGTCCTGGGATCGAGCCCCACATCGGGCTCCCTGCTCAGCGGGAAGCCTGCTTCTCCCTCTCTCACTCCCCCTGCTTGTGTTCCCTCTCTCGCTGTGTTTCTCTCTGTCAAATAAATATACAAAATCTTAAAAAAAAAAAAAAAGAAATATAATACTTGAGGATAAAGGCAACTATGTCTGACATATTGTCTGCACTCAAATATTTGTATAATGAATGAGAAAAAAAACTTGGACTAGGTTTTGTTGGATACATTTTAGTATTCATTATTCCAGAGAGCACAGCAAGAAAAGGTAGAAAGCAAGCAGGAGCCTACATCTTCAAACATTTTTTTTTCAGATTTTATTTATTTATTTGAAAGACAAGAGAGTGGGTGAGTAAGCAAGAGCACAAGCTAGAGGAAGGGCAGTGGAAGACGGAAAGGGAGAAGCAGGCTTCTCACTGAGCAGAGAGCCTAATGTGGGGATTGATCCCAGAATCCTGAGATCATGACCTGAGCCGAAGGCAGATGCTTAACCGACTGAGCCACCCAGGAGCCCCCATGTTCACACTTCTAATATCCATACCATTGCAAAAAAACAATATGGGGCAGAGGTTGGAAGGCAGTGGGGTTCTGACATGAGATACCTTAAGAAGTCAGGTTAAGAGGTAGGAAAACGGTGAGTTATCTAGGTGGAGGTAATAGCATGAATGAAAGTTTTAAGGTAGAGAGGGACTTTAAGAATGACCCAACTAGGGTGCGCCTGGGTGGCTCAGCTAGTTAAGCAACTGCCTTCGGCTCAGGTCATGATCCCGGAGACCCAGGATTGAGTCCCAAATCGGGCTCCCAGCTCGGCAGAAGCCTGCTTCTCCCTCTCTCACTCCCCCCTGCTTGTGTTCCCTCTCTAGCTGTGTTTCTGTCAAATAAAGAAATAAAATCTTAAAAAAAAAAAAAAAAAAAAAAAGAATGGCCCAACTATGAGAAGAATTAATTGAGGGAAGGAAAGAAAAGGTTTGAGATTATTTAGTTTGGAGACTGCTGCAGTTATTGTAAAAAATCATGGTGGCTTGGATCAGGGTGGAGCAGTGGAAACAAAGAAGTAGACGATTTCAAGATATACTTAAGAGAGGGTGCCTGAGTGGCTCAGTGGGTTAAAGCCTCTGCCTTTGGCTCAGGTCATGATCTCAGGGTCCTGGGATCGAGGCCCGCATCGGGCTCTCTGCTCAGTAGGGAGCCTGCTTCCTTCTCTCTCTCTCTGCCTGCCTCTCTGCCAGATTGTGATCTCTCTCTCTCAAATAAATAATAAAATCTAAAAAAAAAAAAAGATATACTTAAGAGATAAAAAAGCAGTAGGGGTTGGTAACTGAGCACACACAACTCCCAGGTTCTGACCAGAGCAGCTTCGTGGCCAGACGTGTGATTTACTGAGACAGGCCTCCCTGGACAAGCAGAGGTGGAGCAGGTGCTGAGAGCATGAGCTCATCACTAAATGGCCATTATATAACCAAGTAAAAGCTCAGAGAGGTTGTGTGATTAGGTGATCAGAACATGTTTGGGCCTTAGGCATATACATAGGCATCTCCAGAGATGATATATAAAGTCACAGACATGGATGTAATTATCCTCAGGAGAAAGCACAAGTAATTCTATCAATCCAACCACTGGAAAAAATGACAATATGTAGAGATGAGAAGAGTAAGAACTACTGAAGAACAGGGAAAAACAGTGAGCCAGGAAGATACAAGAAAAACCAACAAAGTACACTGCTATGGAAGCGAAAGAAAGCACATTTCCACCGAGGAAAAAATAATCAACAGTGATATGAATATTGAAATAAGAATACTAATGACATCTGGTCAGCCATAAGAAGATCATTTAACCCATAACTTAGTCAGACTGCATTATCAGACTATCTCACCACGAAGTGGTGCAGTACAGTCATTAGACATGTAGGCTTCAGATCCACAACATCTAGGTTTAAACCCTAGCTCCCCTACTTACTAGCTAAATGGCTCTAAGTATATTATACTTGATCATACGTCAACTTAGTATATACTTAATGTCTTTGTGCCTTAGTTTCCTCATTCATAAGAGGGAGATAAAAATAATACCTACCTCAAAGAACTGTTAACATTAAGTGTGTGTGTGCGTGCATATGCTCATCACTTAAAACTGTGGCTAGCACAAATTAGGTCAGTAAATGAGAGCTATTATTACTCTCATAATACTGTTTCTTTGGGAAAATATTTTCTGAACAAAAGTTTGTTTGAAATAATCTTTCACTAATTTGGGACTCTCCCTATTCCCCATAAATTGTGATCTTTTTTTTTTTTTTTTTAAAGATTTTATTTATTTATTTGACGAAGAGAAACACAGCTAGAGAAGGAACACAAGCACAGGGACTGAGAGAGGGAGAAGCAGGCTTCCTGCCGAAGCAGGAAGCCCGATGTGGGGCTCAGTCCTGGGTCTCTAGGATCATGACCTGAGCCGAAGGCAGTCGCTTAACCAACTGAGCCACCCAGGCACCCCTATAAATTGTGATCTTACAAGGTCTTTTTCCAAAAGCCTTGAGGGAAACTAGATTTAAAACTTACTCAAAAAGGCCTTAATATAGTAGCCGACCAGTTTGGGGTTTTTTTGTTTTGTTTTAAGAGACAGAACGCACCCAGGTTGGGGATAGGCAGAGGGAGAGAATCTTAAGCAGGCTACCTGCCCAGTTCAAGCTCAACTCAGCGCTCGACCTCATGATTCTGAGATCATGACCTGAGCTGAAATCAAGGGTCGGACACTGAACTGACTGAGCCACCCAGATGCCCCACTAGCTGACCAGCTTTAGAGAAGCTAATAATTTTTTTGTTTTTTGGAGGGGTACCTACCCTGCTCATTACTCATCCATACTATGATCAGAAAGAACTTACGTATTAGGAAATTTGAAAGACTGGTAGCAAAAAAATGAAGTATTTCTACTTTAAACAAAGTATTTTTATTTAGTGATTTTTTGTTGCATATTCAAATACAAACACATCTATCGTTACTAAAAACTCATGGTGGTGATAAAGCAGCCTCTCCATGTTCTGTGCAAGATGTAAATAACAGGTAGAGAAAAGGAAGCAAATCTGTAGCTTCTTGATGAATATCTTATTTCGAAAAGGGTGCAAAGGTATTAATAGTATCTCAGACAGCCCCACCAAAAGTATTTCCAACTGCAAGGTGATAGGCAAAGATATGCCCATTTGGCCCCCAAAACTAACTGAGAAGAATATAAATAAATGGAGATTTATGAGACCAATTTTTATCCCGGAATTTCCCATTGATTTAACAAGTACTATTTCAGAAATATTCAGAAAACTCTATACACCTTAAGGTAAGATGTTGGGAGTTTCCTCTTATCTTTTTATTTTTTAATTGTAAAAGCAAGAGGAATACCTAATGCCTGATGGAGCTGCTACATCAAAAAAGTATTATTTTAACGTAATGAGAAATTATTTACCATGTTCTTTCCCATTCAACTAATAAAAACACTCCATTTCAGGACCAAGCAAAGACACAAAGTAGAGACATGTCAGTAACAACTGAATATCATTACCATCTGTTGGCTTCTGAATAGGTTACTGGGAACAAGGTGACAGACAGGCTAATTCTTTATGGATAAGTATCCATATCACATCATCACAACTAGTACTCATTTGCACCTTCAAGAAGAAACTGCCACAAAGGGGAACAAAAACATTCAACTGATATATGAATTATGAAAAAGCTTTTGAAAATGTTATAAAAATATGAATAGGCTTCTGAAAATGCAGAATACTTAGATTTACAGGCCATATTTCAGATTCAGTATTTCTATACAACTGAAATGAAAGAGGACATTACAGAATTTGAAGAATAAAATGAGGTACAATTAAGAAGTGTGTGTAGCCCTGTACAGATGGCCTGATCCTAACACAAGATGTTAACAAAGCAAGTTGGTGGGGGAGGGGGAAAGCCTGCATATTCTATGCTACAATTTAGTTGACTCTACCCCCAAAAATACGTATATTTTTAAAGGGGGGGCTTAGCATTTAAGAATCAGTAACTTCCAAAAAAACAGAAAATAAACCTCTTTTAGATTATGTGTTCCAAATGAATCTACTTACTGTTTTCAAATGTGTTTGGGAAGTCATTCTTTGTTACTTTGATAAATAACATTTGGAAAATATGACAAGTAGATTTTAGTTTCTTGCCTCAGAAGTATTCTGCTAAAAGAAATAACAGAAGTAACTAGGCAGAATTTGTTCCATTTACCTAATAAAATACTTTTTATTTAAAACATTAAAAATGTACAAGTACCTAACATTGTTCACTGAAGAGAAAGCAATTTTAATTTGTAAATTATCGCACTCAATGCAAAAGCTACTTGAAAAACGACAGTCAAATTAGCACCAAAAAAAAAATTAATAATGGGAAAAGAGCCAAACATCTTTCATAAAACTCCCTAAAAATGTCTTAATAGTATATAATACAAAGTTACGGCTATTTCTGAAAAGTTTCAGCAATTATTTAGCTCCAAATTGGAATATCACATTATTATTCTTTTTTTTAATCCCAGCTCTTTTAAACAAAGGGTCTAAAATTTTCTGAGAAAGCTTATTTCCCTCTTCTTGAATCAAATTTTTCTCATTCTCTCTCAGTCATCCCAAGGTATTATTTAAGACAAAGACCAACTACTCTTCACACATTATTTTCCAAATCATGAAGGTGGAACTTTCACCAAAACGAAGAAGATAACTAGAACACTGTAATATATAAAGTAAAAAAAAAAAGTTCACTTTTGTCGTGACAATAGTGAAGAAGTCTGATGAGATCATAAAGCCACGAAGCTTCCCGTTGGTAGTTGAGGATGAAGTCATTAGCAACCCAGGATTCCCTGGTCCTTGTAATCAGAAGCTGCACCTACCAGATTCTGCATTGTTCGGCAGAGGTGGCTTTAAAAACACCCCGCTCCCGAAACGTCCGAGCCGACCACGCCTTCCAGTTATCATTCAAAGGGACCATTTCACAGTGTGGCACTACTACCATATCCCGCGAGCTTAAATATCTAGTAGGAGTCAACATTTTAGATTCCCTTGATCACGATGGAGCAAAGATGAACTCTTGAACCCCGTGCTACATAAGGAACCAGGATTTCAGAAGCCGAGATGGAGAAGCATGCTTCTGTTCTTCAACCTTTATGGCCTTCACTGACCACCCCCCTTCCAATATCTTCCCAATTCTTACTCACCCCAAGACACAGAAGGCAAAAAAGATTCCTTACTTCCTGCTGTTGTTAAAAAGGGAGGAAACCCAAGAGTAACTTTGAACGCGTGGAAGAGAAATAGCTTAATCTTGGCCACCACTGCAAACATATGTCACCCAGACCCGTCGCAGCTTTCGCGCCCCTCCGGGCCCCCTCCTGGGCCCCACGCCCCAAGGGTTCTCTCGCAGCCCAGCCCTCCCCGGTTCCCCAATGCGAGGGACGCAGCTCGGCGCCTCTTCCTCTCGCGCCTCCCCCACCCTCTCATTGCCGGGGTCCTCAAGACCACATTGTCCGTTCTAGTACAATGGAATGTCACTGCCCGGAACTCCTCGGGGCCCCCCTCATCCCCCCCGGAGCCAGTCCCGGGTCTCCCCGGTCGCCCAGTTCAGGCATGAACCCAAACTTCACCATGTGAGAGAGCCCAAGACCCGCGAGGTGACGGAGACCCACGACTCCCGCCCAACCCTCCCTTTTACTCACAGTCCCCTACCAGCTCTAAGCGCGAACCCTGCACTGGGCGCCCCGAGCCGGCGCCCCCACCCACCCCAAGACCATCGCATAGGAGCCCTCACCCGCCTCTCCCAGCACCGACAAGGGCGAGAAGAGTGGAGGGCTCGCTGCCCGGCCCGGACCCCTGGGCGGCGCTGCACAGGGGCGAAGGCCCCAAACGCATCCCCGGCCTTTCCTGGCCCACGACGACCCCGCCGCCCACCCTCCCTACCTGGCCTTGAGGCTGGGGCTGCTGCCGCTGCTGCTGCTGGCGGCGGCTCCCGCCGCCGCGGCTCGGGGTTCGTAGGCCCAGGCGGGGGCGGGGGGTGGTGCGGCGGCGCTGGCGGTGGCGGGGGCGGCAAGGGTCGCGGGCGGCGGCGGCGGGTCGGCGAAGCCGGAGGTCGCGTAGTTCCTGTCCATCGTGGGGGTTGCGTAGGGAGGGCAGGCAGCAGTGGGGGCTGCTCTAGGGCCCAGTGTTTGGGGGGCGGGAGGGGAGGGAGGGGGCGGGGGGAGGAAGAGGAGGAGGAGGCGGCGGCGAAGGGAGCTGCCCCCTCACATGGCCCCGGTGGGCGGACGGGCGGAGGGCGCGCTGGCCGGTCTCTGCCGGGGGAACCCAGGCCGCGGCGCGCGGCGAGGTCCCAGCCGGGCGTCAGGGAAGCGGCGGCATCCGCGGCCGGCACTCACGGCGGCGGCGGCGGCGGCCGCTTCGCCCCATGTTGGTGGATTTCCCAGGATGCACCTCCCGCCCCCCTCCGCCCCGCGGCCTCGCCCCGCCTCCCCTCGGCGCCCCGCGCTCGCGGCTCGCGGGCCAGCCAGGCGGCCCGCAAGGCCTCCGCCGCCACCGGCCGCCTCTCTCAGGCCAGCCGGGCAGAGAAGGCTCGAGGCCTGCCGGCCCAGCCGGCTCCAGGAATCCTGAGCGGTGCCCGCCGGCGGTAGCCAACGGGCCGCGGACTTCCCGCCCTCCGCTCTGCGGAGGGGAGCTGTCCACGTTCGCCGCGCCCCGCGTGGGAAGGGGCCGTGCTTGCAGTTCGCCCCGCGCGAGGGAGGGGAAATTGAACGGAAACCCAGCCTAGGTGCTGCAAAGGGGGAAGGCTTGTCATCGCTTTGCCTGAAGTTCGTTATTTGACCCTTCGAGTTATTTTGAGTGTTTCAAATACTCCGTTCCCACGTCGCGATTTCTTTCTGAGCCCAGTCCCAAATCAGAAAGAGCTGAGCGGGCTATTTTACAGTTCCGTTTACTCCCTTCCTGCACAAAGCTTGCTGCCCTAGAGGACCCTTTTCCTGTTGTTAGGGGAGATTTATATTCAAAGAGATTCAAATTCAAACGTATTATTTTCCAATCCTCGTTGAAAGGATCTTTCCCAGGGGCTCTTATTAACTGTCCCCACCCCCACCTTGGGAATTTTCTCATTCTGGATTTCAGAATCTTCTATCCCAAGGTAAATACTGCCTCTTCATTGATTAATCCAACTACCATCTGGATGGCCTTAATTACAAGACATTTAAACTCACTATGCACACTTTGTGTTGGGAGTTTTTCGTTTGAGATTTGGGACTTCAGCAGGACTTTACCCAAACATTTCCCATGTGAACTCCACGCAGTTTGGCGGGGGTTAATTTAATGATTATTTTTAGGATCTTCTTTTGTATATCAGAGCTGCGTTTCTTCTATAATCATGAGCAGTGAAACTTGGGGTTTATGGAAATGATCGTTTGGTCCGTAAAGCATAAAGTAAAAGTTAATCAGTAAAGTTTATATTTATTGACCATCCCCCTTTAAAAAATCAATACTGGTTTAACACCTATTATGTGCTTAGCACAGAAGTCTGCCCCTCGAGATAAGCTTAAAAATTTAAACAAGGCAAATAGGCAGAGTAGAAGACCTAATAAATTTGATACACTATCACTGATCACCATTGTAAAACCCAGTTTAAATTTCGGTAATACCTGATAATGAATCTGCTACTCCGTGTGAGATTATTTTTGTTCTGGGAGATTCTGTTTTCCTCCTGGCGCCAACATCCTTTTGTTCCTGTTCCTTCCTTTTTGTAAGTCTTTCGGCACCTGTGCTTAACAGTCTGGTCCCGGGGTGGGGAAGCAAGGAAGTGAGTAGTCGTTATTTACAAATGAATTCAAATGTGTAGGCACAAGTGATCTTGCCAATTTTATGCTAATTTCAGGGTGCATTTACCCAGGATATCTTTGAAAAGTAGTTTTCCTTGAGGAAGGAATTTGCCAGATAATTTGAGATCCTGCAGAGAAGTAGCGTAAATCTTCCTTACAAACTTTATTTTTCTTTCTGCAGACTGGAAATCTGTAATCTAAATAGAAGAAGTTCTCACTACTATTACACTTACAAGTATTTTTGTGAGCACTAAAGTTTGATCTTTATGGAAAGTGTAGAAAGTGGAGTGTCAGGCTATAACTGTTTTTACGGCACTTGGTTGGCGATGCCCACAGTTGGTACTCAGAGTGAGTTATGCAGGCATACCAAACAAGTCCCTCACACCATACTGTATTTTGTCTATGTCATATAAATCAGAAAAAAGATATTAAGGGAAATTTGAGGTAGTATTTAAAAAATAATATGACCGCCATCATGTGTGATGTCCCTTTGCCTGCTATTTCTATCTCAGTTCTAAAATTGCGGGACAAGTTTTGAAAATCGAACATCAAAAGCAGTTTGGTTGCAACATGAATTGAAATCTTACATTTAAGAAGGAGTCTTTCCTCATCTCCACCTCCATCTTCACTTCCTTCTGAGTTTATTATCCAGGAGTTAGTAATGCCTCAGGATGTATCCATAAGCCATCTCCTCACATTTCCCAGCTTTCCTCCCATGCCATTAGAAAATCACCAAATATTTCAACTGGTAGGAAGCTAGGCATTAGGCTGAGTAGTTCATCACCCTTACTTTATTGACGAAACAGAGGCCCAGCATTCAGCAACTTGCTTTAAGGTAACGCAGGCAATCAGTGGGAGGAGGGATCAGTGGGACCCCATCTCCACTGAGGCAGCCTTGTTTGTTTGTTGGGAAAGGCAGAATTTGGGCTTGCCTGACTGGAAATGTAGTCAATAAACTCATATACTCCAGTGTTACAAAGAGACCAGCTATTAATTAGAAAGATCCAAGAAGGTCAAGTTTGTGGGGAACATTTTTTTTTTCAATTTTTATTTATTTATTTGAGAGAGAGAGCACGCACATGGGGTGGGGTAGGGAGAGGGAAAAGCAGACTCCCACTGAGTAGACCCAGGGCTAAGTCAGACACCTAACTGACTGAGCCACCCAGGTGCCCCCAAGTCTGTGGTTTTACCGAGAATATCAGGAGTATATTTGTGGGTAGTGTGCTGATGAGAGGAGGGGCTTAGTTAGTTTTCCATTTATCTTTTTTTCTGGCATTGGGGAGAACTATAAGCCCCGCCTTTGCCAGGGCAGCCCTGATTTCAGTCCCTTAAGCATCAAAAATAAAACATCAGAAATGCAGCTAAGTCCCACTATCATTTTTCTCTGTCTCAAGGGGGACTCTATCACAGTCATCTTTCACTGCTCCCCATTGCCTGTCATACCACCCCGAGAAATAGCAGTGGCGTCAGAAGAGCCTGCTTCTTTGGAAACCACAGCCTCACTCAGAGGTGTCACCGGAAAGACAGTGAGGAGGCACACTCTTCCTGGTGAGCAGAACTTCAAGAAGCATACTTGATCATCAATTTTGTACATGTAGAAAGTGGTCTGAGCTATGGATGTGGATGGACTCAGGTTCTGGTGAATAATTTAGCTGATCAGGGGTCTAGAAGAATGAAGGTTGAATGATTGGAGACCAGAAGGTCTGGAGATGAAGATAGTGGTGTGTCCTAATTATGAAGTCTTTCATTGAGTGTATCTTTTACTTCCTTGAGTAGAATATGGGAAATTTAAACCTCCTTCTGTAGATGATAGCTATTCTTATCAGAATAACCAATAAATAGGGGCACCTGCCTGGCTGAGTTAGTAGAGCATGTGATTCTTGATTTCAGGATTGTGGGTTTGAGCCCCACGTTAGCTGTAGAGATTAGTTAAAAATAAAATCTTAGGCGGCGCCTGGGTGGCTCAGTTGGTTAAGCCACTGCCTTCGGCTCAGGTCATGATCCTGGAGACCCGGGATCGAGCCCCACATCGGGCTTCCTGCTCGGCGGGAAGCCTGCTTCTCCCTCTCTCATTCCCTCTGCTGTGTTCCCTCTCTGGCTGTGTTTCTCTCTGTCAAATAAATAAAAAAAAAAATCTTTAAAAAAAAATAAATAAATAAAAAATAAAATAAAATCTTAGAGGTGCCTAGGGGGCTCAGTTGGTTAAGCCAAAGGTAGTTTTGGCTCAGGTCATGATCTCAGGGTCTTAGGATCGAGCCCTAGCATCCAGCTCCCTGATCAGCAGGGAGTCAGCTTCTCCCTCTACTTCTGTCCCTTCCCCCTTCTCATTCTCTCGCTCTAATAAATAAATAAAATCTTTAAAAAAATTTTTTTAAATCTTAGAAAAGAAGAATAACCAATAAATATCAAATATGTATGTCCTAGGTTCTGTACTTTGGATTTTCCGTGGATTGCCTCATTTAATCCTCATAATATCCTTAACATGCAGATATTGGTTTTTATTATTTTCATTTGATAGGAAATTGAGATGTAATGAAGTTAAACATGTCCCCAAACCATGTAAGCTCCTGCAAATTGATGATGGTACAAGTGAAGGCCACTGTATTTGACTCCAAAACTGAGTAAGCTTGGTTAAAGAGCTCCTGCCAGATTTCTCCACTGAAGAGTGAACTATATTTTCCTTTATAATTAATACATATTTCGTGGGTACTTTAAGACTATGTAAATTCCTGAGGCATCATTCTTTCACCACTGGTTTAAGCATCTGTATTAGTTTCCCATGGCTGCTGCAACAAATTATCACAAATTAAGTGGCTTAAAACAACAGAAAGTTATTGCCTCACAATTTGAAATCTGAAATCAAGATGTCTACAGGGCTGTGCTCCCTGGGAAGGCTCTAGGGGAGAATTCTTCCTTTTCCAGCTTCTGGTGGTATTCCTCCTTCCCGCTGTGGTATGCCACAGCACTCCAATCTCTACCTTAGTCTTTATAAGGTCTTCTCTGTACTTCTGTCTTCTTTCAGGTTTAGGGTTTTGTTTTTGTTTTGTTTTGTTTTGTTTTAAAGATTTTATTTATTTATTTATTTGACAGAGAGAGAGATCACAAATAGGCAGAGAGGCAGGCAGAGAGAGAGGAGGAGGCAGGCTCCCTGCCGAGCAGAGAGCCCGATACCGATGCTGGCCTCCATCCCAGGACCCTGAGATCATGACCTGAGCTGAAGGCAGAGGCTTTAACCCACTGAGCCACCCACATGCCCTTGTTTTTGTTTTTTTAATAATCTCTACATCCCCTGTTGGGCTAGAACTATGACCCAGAGATTAAGAATCTCATGCTCTTCTGAGTCAGCCAAGCACCATTTCTCTTACGTCTTTTATAAAAGCACCCATCATTGGATTGGGGGCCCACTTGGGTAATCCAGGATGATCTCATCTCAAGATCCTTAATTTAATTACATCTATAAAGACCTTTTTATCAAATAAGGTCACATTCATGTTCTGAGGATTACGACATTGGCATATCTTTTGAGGGGCCACCAATCAACTCACTATGGCATTCACTAATGATTCTTGCTTGACACAACTATTATTATGGTTACCAAATAGTAATTTTCCTAACTTAATCATTCATTCCTTAATCATTAATTTCTATTCTTCTACAGGGAGGAATTTTCCATCTATCAATCATCTATCTATTTCAGATCATGATTTCTTATTTTAGTCAATGGATTTGTGCAATAAAGGATTAGCAAAGCATGTTCATGTTGTCCAAACACTGTGCAGAACAAAGAAAGATTTGTCCCTTGCCAGGCTCCAGAGGGGTAACTTCTAAGCTATTAGAATATCCTGCCTAAGATTATCTCTGTTTAGGGATGCCTAGGTGGCTCATTTGGGTTAAGTATCTGCCTTCTGCTCAGGTCATGTTTGCAGGGTCCTGGGATCTAATCCCGCATCGGGCTTCTTGCTCCGTAGGAAGCCTTCTTCTCCCTCTGCCCCTCTCTCTGACAAATAAATTAAATTAAAAAGAAGAAAGAAAGAAAGAAAGAAAGAAAGAAAGAAAGAAAGAAAGAGAGAAAGAAAGAAAGAATATTTGTTTACCTGAGGCGGCCTTGGGCCACATAAGATATGCTAATGATATTACCTACAATGGGGTCTTTGGACCACACAGTATCAGTTTGACCTCTGGAGGGGCTGGAAGGTTAAGGTCAGCCACCAGGGCAGTCAGGGCAGTCAGCCATCCTTATGTGACCTGCTCTTAATAAAAAGCCTATATACCCAGGCTCAGATGAGCTTCCCTGGTTGGCAATGCTTTAATAATTAATGTCCGCAGGACTCCACTGGGAAAGACACTACAAGCTTGCATCTTTTCTCCCTTATACTCTGCACTAGGTGCCTTTTGCCATTGCTGATTTTAATCTATATCCTTTCACTATAATAGACTCTATCAGTATGGCAACTTCTCTAACTTTTGAGTTCTTGTAATAAATCACTGAACATGAGGGTGTTCTTGGGAAAGTCATAATCTATTGCCATATTTATTTATTTAAAGCACAGAATTTATAATCTCTTGCTATATTCATTTATTTGGCATGTGAGGGTAGTCTTGGGAGTCCTTCAACACAGGATTCAAATCCATTACCATATTTATTTTTATATTCAAATATATTTGCCCCAATACCCAAACATTTAATTACTTTAGTATACTTCTTCACATTAAGGACCCATGAGAACATTTTAAGCTGGGAATGACATGATCAAAGCCATGGAAAACCCTCCATTTCCCTTCCTGGTATCCCACTCTGGTCTACCTCTTCAGGTTAGATGGAACTTTGGTGTACCAACACAAGAAGCACAGTCCTTTGTAGATTTACGTGCTATCACCACCATGAACAATAACAAGAAAAGAAAAAACATGTCACTACTTAGGATAGTCCCACTATCCTTCTATTGTCTTAGTTGTTTGGAAATACAACTTGAGGCATATACTTTCCAGGGGTTTTGCTACTGAAGGACTGAATTTCAACCAACAGTGGTAGAGCATCAAGTCTCCGGAGTCTTCATCTAGAGCCTAAGCATAAGACACTAAAACACACTCTGTCCGAGCAGAAAGCCACCCGCAAAACTGCTTTATAGCCTCTCTCTTCTCTTGTTACTTCTCTGTTCCTTTTGTCCCGAAGCTCTAGGTGTGGTGATGGTAAAGGAAGCTTATTGGGAGTTGTTTAGACTTCACCACATTATCACGCATGTTAATATTAGTATATAGAAACTAACTACCAGCATCTCATTACTTGGTATCAGGTTTAATTTTGTCATATGGAATTTTTCAGTTACTTAAGACTCAGATATGGTGGTCTTAAATTATCTTATGGAAGTCTAAAGCCTCTCCCAAATTTCTGCAAATTCTGGGGAAACTTATAGTCTCTTGCTCAACATGTCTTCAACTTTCTTCTGCTTCCATTGAGTGATTGCTCTGCTCTAGGTAGAAACTGAAGCAGTCTCTTCATAGTTAACATGAGCACCTAGGTGTGTGCACACGAATCCACTCATAGAGAACATTTTTTAAAAATATTTTATTTATTTATTTGATAGAGAGAAACACAGCGAGAGAGGGAACACAAGCAGGGGGAGTGAGAGAGGGAGAAGCAGGCTTCCCGCCGAGCAGGGAGCCGGATGTGGGACTCCATCCCAGGTCTCCGGGATCATGACCTGAGCCGAAGGCAGTCGCCCAACCAACTGAGTCACCCAGGCGCCCCTCATAGAGAACATTTATGCATTCAAATGTGCTACCCCTGAGCCATACCTCTGAGAACATTTATGAAAGTAACAAAGTAAGCCCTGGTCTATTCATTATACCAATTTTAAATTTCTGTTATTTATGTTTATATACTCATTTTTCTGCTGCTCGTGCAATATGGCTGCTTGCTTACAACTTTAAAAACTCAGAGGAAGCATTGCTCATGACATGTAGCAGACCCCTCTGGTGCCCACATCCCATCCCCTGGCTCATCTCTGAGACAATTCTGACCTAGCTCACATTCACAGCATCCTATCCCAAGACCCTGTCATCTGTCTTTCTGTATTCTGCTTTTTATGACACCACCAGAGCTCTCCAGACTGTAGGGAAGTTTGAATTTCCCCATCAGGAGAAACCCTTAATCAATGGAGAACAGAAGTCAATGGATTAAGTGAGCCTCCTGGCTTCCATGGGAGGCATTTTGTGCTCTTCTTAGTGGTCATCATGGAAAGGAAGTTCTTGTTGCTAACAACAGCAACTTCGATAATAATGCCTCTTGGCTTGTCCTTCTATCCAGTCTCTCTCCTTGCTCTGTCATTCTTGCAGCCTCCCAATTAACTACCTGCATTCAAATCATTGTCTCAGGTTCTACTTTTGGGGAAACATGTCTTACACTATTATTTGATATAACTACTTAATGTTAGTGTTTTCAGTTTCTTTTTTTAAGATTTTATTTATTTGACAGAAATACAGCTAGAGAGGGAACACAAGCAGAGGGACTGAAAGAGGGAGAAGCAGGCTTCCCGCCGAGCAGGAAGCCTGATGTGGGGCTCGATCCCAGGTCTCCAGGATCATGACCTGAGCCGAAAGCAGTCGCTTAACCAACTGAGCCACCCAGGCACCCCAGTGCTTTCAATTTTTATGTATGTCTTTTCATAAGTATCTGTCCCCAAGTCAAAGTAGTTATTGAATCTTCTCCTGTCATATGGGGATTGGCTTGGAGAACAAAGCAGAGTGAAGGAGTGTTGCAAAAAGGGCTAAAAGCTACATTCTAAAAGAATCTTCAGGACAGAACTGGGACAAACAATCCCAAAGAGGTTATCAATATAAAGTTTGAAACAAGTGAGCGTAGGTCTTTTTAAAAAAAACAACCACTATAGTTCTTCAAAACAAAAGCTTACATGCCCCCTTAGTATATAATACTGATAAAAGTGGAATCCTGAGTCTTGCTGGCCCTCTCCCTTGCTCCCCATGCCCAACTACCAATGCACCTTATAAAACTCTGAGGCCTCTGGGAAGATGGTTTCAAAAGTGGGCCTAGACAAGTAGCTAGAGCCCAGGAAGAAAGCAAAACCAGGACTCAAAAATAAGAGTTGCTGATATTCAGGAAATGGGAAGGTGGCTAGTTAACTCTTGGTGTTAAAATTTCATCTATAATAGTTTTCTCGTTTTGTTAAAATTCCAATAGCTACATCATAGTCTACTATATTGGAATGCCATAATTCAACTAAGTCTTCATCTGTTGCTAGACATTCATTTCCAATTTTTTAGCTTTTACACTACAATGAGCAACGTTCTAAAAATATGTAATCAGTTGGATGCTTAAGGGACACTCCTAGAAGTGGATTTTCTTTATTATGGAACACAAATGCTCCTCAGTGCTCCCTCATGTCCTTCATGCATATTGTCAAATTATTTTCCAGAAAAAGTGTATCAATTTATCTTCCACCCACAGTCCATGAGAATACTATGTTGTGTGTACTCACACCAGCACAAATGCATGGGTCATTTTAAACTTACCTCGTTGAAAATAAGGTCATGGCAGCCACACTTGCGTGAATTACTTTATAGTACTGAGAAGCTTACAATCACAACTTGGGCCCTTTTCTCTTTACGGTTAGTTTTAGACCTAAGTCCCTTTGCCCCAAGCCCTATCTGAGCGTCTTTGTGATCTGGGCATCCTAACCTTTTGTGCCATCTTGATTAGAGATGACTACCAACTACCAAAAATTGCCTACCAATTTTTTCAGACACTTATCAAAGTCAATAAAATTCAATGGTTCTTCTCCAGCTGTCGTGATTTATAATGAATATACAAAACGAAAACCTGAGGTTAAGAGGAATTATAGTTAAGAACACCCAACAGAAATGAAATAAGTTAGAGGCGCTGACATTATCAAGTACCTATGAATGTCCTTGTAAACAAAACAAAAACTAAAGAGGTATTCTTTGGAGAGACAGAACAGTGTAGAGGTCAAGACAGAGAAAGACATTGGATTTGAATACTGTTTCTGCTGCTTACTGTGTGACCTTGGGGAAGCTACTTAAATTTTCTGATTCTCAGTTCCCTCTTCGCTAAAACTGGGTAACAATAGCTGCTTCACAGAAGTGTTGAGAAAATTAAATAATTTCATATATGCTTAGAACAGTGCTTGGTGCATAGTTTGGGGGTTTTCTTTAAACTTTTTATTTTGACATAAAGGAGGTCAAAGAATAGTATGAAGAATGGCTTTATATCATTCATTTACATTTCATAAATGTTAACGTTTGCAACATATTCTTTCAATCTCTCTTTCTTCCACACGCCATTTTATTTAACCTTGCAGTAGAAGTTTAGCTGGTGCAATAAAGTGAGGAAAATATAAATAAAAAAGTAAAATTCTCTTTGGTTGGGAATGTCATGATTATGTCATAGAAAATCCTATGGAATTTACTGTAAAAAATAGAATAATTGGGGGCACCTGGGTGGCTCAGTTGTTAAGCGTCTGCGTCTGCCTTTGGCTCAGGTCATGATCCCAGGGTGCTGGGATCAAGCCCCACAGTGGGCTCCCTGCTCTGCGGGGTGCCTGCTTCTCCCTCTCCCACTCCCCCTGGTTGTGTTCCCTCTCTCACTCTGTCTCTCTGTCGAATAAATAAATAAAATCTTTAAAAAAATAGAAAAATTTGGCAAGATCACATTTAAATGTCAATACATTTAAAAAACTATATTTCTATATAGTAACAATAAACAATTAGAAAACAAAATTCATCATTTTAAAGTCTACAATTCTGTGGGTTTTAGTATATTCATAAGATTGTGCAGCCATCACCAGTATCTCATTCTGGAACACTTACATCCCTCTCCCCAAATCGCTCATATCCATCAGCAAACACTTCCCATCCCTCTTTCCTCCTGCCCCTGACAGCCACTAATCTACTTTCTGTCTCTATGGATTTGCCTATTCTGGACACTTCACAAAAATGGAATCATATATTACATGTGGCCTTTTGTTTCTTTGTTTCAAGTTTTTATTTATATTCTAGTTCGTTGACATATAAGGTAATATTGGTTTCAGGAGTAGAATTTGGTGATTCATCACTAAATAACACCAGTGTTCATCACAAGTGCCCTCCTTAATCTCCATCAGCCGTTTAGCCCATCCCCCACCCACCTCCCTCCATCAACTCTCAGTTAGTTCTCTGTAGTAAAGAGACTTCCATGGTTTGCGTCCCTCTCTTTTACCCCCTTCCCCTATGTTTATTTTGTTTCATAAATTCCACATATGAGTGAAATCATACAGTATTTGTCTTTCTTTTTTTTTTTTTAAAGGATATTATTTATCTATTTGACATAGAGAGACACAGCGAGAGAGGGAGCACAAGCAGGGGGAAAGGGAGAAGGAGAAGCAGTCTCCTGGCAGAGTAGGGAGCCCGATGTGGGGCTTGGTCCCAGGATCCAAGATCATGACCTGAGCTGAAGGCAGACACCCAGTGACTAAGCCACCCAGGCGCCCCAGTATTTGTATTCCTCTGACTAACTTATTTCACTCAGCATAATGTACTGTAGCATCACCCATGTCATGGCAAATGGCAAGATTTCATTCTTTTTGATAGCTGAGTAATATTCCATTGAATATATATACCCCATCTTCTTTATCCATTCATCAGTGAATGGACATTTGACTCTTTCCATAATTTGGGTATTGTTAATAATGCTGCTATAAACATATAAACATATATAAACATATAAAGCATGTGCCCCTTTGAATCAGCATTTTTGTATCCTTTTGATAAATACTACTAGTGCAATTGCTGGGTCATAGGATAGTTCTATTTTTGATTTTTTGAGGAAGCTCCATACTGTTTTTGAGAGTGGCTGCCCTGCTATATGTGGCCTTTTTGTACCTAACTTCTTCCACTTAGCATAATGTTTTCAAGGTTCATCCATGTTGCAGCATATATCCATATTTTGTGCCTTTTTACTGCGGAACAATATTCCATGGCATGGACACACCACATTTGTGTATTCACTCATAGGTTGGTGGACATTTGGGTGTTTCTACTTTTTGATTATTAGGAATAATGCTGCTATGAATATTTGTACACAAGTTTTTGGGAGTATATTTTTAATTCTCTTGGGTATATACCCAGGAGTCGGAAATTAAGTTTTTAAAATACCATTTGGAATAGTATAAAAATGCAGGAACTACTTAAAGATGAATTTAACAAAATATATACAACATTTATACACTGGGAGCTATGAACATTGCTAAAAGAAATTTAAAAGGCCTCAATATCTTGAAAAATATATTATGGACTGGAGGACTCACCAATGTTAAGAGATCAATTCTCAAAGAAAAAAAGAGAGAGCAATTCTCTTTAAATTTTTCTATAAATTAAATGCAATCCCAGTAAAATTCCAAGAAGTATTTTGATTTAGAAGTTGACAAGCTGATTCTAAAATATATATGGAAATGTAAAGTGCCTTGAATAGCCAAGATAATTCAGGGAAAGAATAAAGTTGGAGGATTTGTACAACTTCTTTTCAAGACTTATTACAAAGCTACAGTGGTACAGCGAACAAAACAGCATGGTATTGGCACAAGGATAGACAGAGACCAATGAAACAGAAGAGAGAACCCCAAATATATCATCAATTGATTTTCAACAAAGTCTCCAAGATAATTTAGATAATCTGGTAGGGGAAAAGAAAGATAATCTTTTAAACAAATCCTGCTAAAATAGCTGCATAATTCAATGTGGGAGAAAAGGAATCTTGATCCTAATCTCATATGCACATGAAAATTAGTCTTACATGTAAAAGCGGAAACTATAAAATGTCTAGGAGAAAGTATAGCAGGAAATCTTTACAACAGTGGGGCAGATAACAATTTCTTGGCAAAGATACATACACACACCACACACACACACACACACACACACACACACACACACACACCCAACATTAAAAAAAAAAGCTGATAATTGGTTTCTTCTGCTCTTTGAAAGACACTGTTAAGAAAACGAGAAGGCGGGGTGCCTGGGTGGCTCAGTTGGTTCAGCGACTGCCTTTGGCTCAGGTCATGATCCCGGAGACCCGGGATCGAGTCCCACATTGGGCTCCCCGCTCGGCAGGAAGCCTGCTTCTCCCTCTCTCACTCCCCCTGCTTGTGTTCCCTCTCTGGCTATGTTTTTCTCTGTCAAATAAATAAATTTAAAAAAAATGAGAAGGCAAGCAATGACCTAGAAGAAAATATTTATTAAGCACATACCTCATAAAAGACTTATATCCAGAATATATAAAGAACCCTTTAACTCAAAAGAAGATAAACAAGCCAATTTAAAAAATGGCCACAGATTTGAACAGATACTTAATAAGTTACATGAATGACTAATAAGCATATAACAAGATATTCAATATCATTGATCATCAAGGAAATGCAAATTAAAACTACAATGAAATACCACTATACAACCACCAGAGTGCATAACATTAAAAGACGGGTAATAGCAAGAATTAGCAAGGACGTGGAGCCATTGGAACCTTCATAAATTCCTGCTGGGAGTGTAAAATGGTTCCATCACTTTGCAAAACAATTTGGCAGTTTCTTATAAAGTTGAACATCCACCTGCCTATTACCAGCAATTCTACTCCTATGTATTTACCCAAAAGAATTAAAAGTATAAGTCTGCACCAAGACTCATATATGCATGTTCATAGTAACTTTATTCACAAAGGCTTATCAGCAAGTGAATAAATATCAGTGCAATGAAATACTATCCAACAATAAATGAAACAAATTACTAATAATATATGCAACTATATTCTGCTGAATGAAAGAAATCAGACACTAGAGAATACATGTCATATGATTTGATTTATGTAAAATTCTAGTACAGATGAAACTAATTTTTAGTAATAGAAAGTAGATCAGAGGTAACCTGAGGCTGGAGAGTCAGTAAAGGGACATATGGGAAATTTCTGCAGCTGGGATGATTGCTACATTGGTATCTCCATTTGTTACAATTCATGGAACTGCTCTCTGAAGATGGCTTCATTTTATGGCATGTAAATCATACACCAGTAAAGTTGTTATAAATGTAAAAAAGAAAAAAAACCCAGAGAATAAAAGAATGCTCTTGGAAATTGAAATATAACAATCTAAAAACGTTAGAATTTGGGGCACCTGGCTGGCTCAGTCAACAGAGCATGTGATTCTTGATCTCAGGGTCATGAGTTCAAGTGCCACATTTGGAATAGAGATTACATAGAAAAATAAAATCTTGGGGTGCCTGGTCGTGATCCTGGAGTTCCAAGATTGAGCCCCACATCGGGCTCCCTGCTCGGCGGGAAGCCTGCTTCTCCCTCTCTCATTCCCCCTGCTTGTGTTCCCTCTCTGGCTGTGTTTCTCTCTGTCAAATACATAAATAAAATCTTTAAAAAAAATCTTTAAAAAGTTAAAATTTAAGAGTCAAAAATTAAAGTATAGGAATTTATGCAGAAAGTAGAATAAATGGAGAAATAAATGGGAAAAAAAATGGATCAGCCATATTTGACCATTAGGAATCACACAAAAAGTAGAAGAAACAAGTAGAAGAAATTTGCCAAAAATTATACATGGAAATTTTCTAGATTTGGGGAGCAGGGGTGGGACACAGATCTCTATGTTTAAAGGATGCATTAGATGCCATGAACCATAAATAAAAACTTACATCAAGGCTCAGAATTGTGAATTGGAGATCACCAAGGGTAAAAAAATTTGGAAAGGCTTCAGAGGATAGGAACTGGGCTTTAGGAGACAAGAACAAAAACAAGGAGACCAGTGTTATGGGCTGAATCGTACCCTCCCGAAATTCAGTTGTTGAAGCCCTAACCCTCAGTACCTAAGAATAGGACTAGATTTGAAGACAGGGTCTTTAAAGAGGTAGTTAAAGAAACATGAGGGCAGGGTAGGCCCTAACCCAATATGATTAGTGTCCTTCTAAGGAGAGGAGATTAGGACCCAGACATATATCAAGGGAAGGCCATATAAAAATGTGGAGAGTAGAGGGCCATCTACAAGTAGAGAGGCCTTGGAAGAAATCAATTTGCTGACCTTGTTCTCAAGGCTTCTATCCTCCAGAATTGTAGGAAGATAAATTTTCATTGTAGAAAAAGAAGGTTCTGGGGCACCTGGGTGGCTCGGTCATTAAGCATCTGCCTTTGACTTAGGTCATGATCCCAAAGTCCTGGGAACGAGCCCTGCATTGGGCTCCCTACTCGGCAGGAAGCCTGCTTCTCCCTCTCTCACTCCCTGTGCTTGTGTTCCCTCTCTCTGTGTCTCTCTCTGTGAAATAAATAAAATCTTTTTTTTAAGATTTTTTTTTTTTTATTTGACAGAGAGATCACAAGTAGGCAGAGAGGTAGGCAGAGGCTTTAACCCACTGAGCCACCAGGTGCCCATAAATAAAATCTTTTAAAAGAAAAAGAAAAAGAAGGTTCTCTTGGAAATAAAAAGTCATATGCAAAGGAATTGAATAAGAATGTTATTAGAATTCTTTTTTGTTTTTGTTTTTGTTTTTTTTTTTTTTTAGATTTTATTTTTAACTAATCTCTACATCCAATGTAGGACTCACACTCATGACCCCGAGACCAAGAGTTGCATCTCTACCAACTGAGCCAGACAGACAGGCCAAGAATGCTATTAGAATTATTATTATTATTTTTAAAGATTTTATTTATCTGACAGAGAGAAACACAGCTAGAGAGGGAATACAAGCAAGGGGAGTGAGAGAGAGGGAAGCAGGCTTCCTGTTGAGCTGGGAGCCTGATGTGGGGCTCGATCCCGGGTCTTCAGGATCATGACCTGAGCCGAAGGCAGTCACTTAACCAACTGAGCCACCCAGGTGCCCCGCTATTAGAATTCTTAATGGCAATCAGATGGTGGAAGATAATAGAGCAATATCCGCAATATGCCAAGGAAAATGATTTTTAACCTAGAACACGACACACAGCCAAATTATAAATCAAATGTGAAAGGAAAGAAGACATTCAGAGGCATGCAAAGATTAGGGTTTGACCTACTCTTTTTAAGCTCCCTTTCCTTTGGGTATGTCTTGGTTAGCTAAGGAATAGGATCAATTTCCCGAAATTGTTCTCAATGTTATTGTCTTTGATACAATCACTTTAACCTGTTCAGTCAAGATGAATGTTAAGAATGTTAAGAATTGCAAGAAAATGAACAAGATGAAAGAAAACGGTAAATAATAAGACATTACAAAGTTTTCAGGAAACAATATTAATATTAAGTGTTAACTAGCATTTATATAACACTTCATAATTGAAAGACTTTCTAACACGCTCATATGAACTGAAAGATCATAGAGAAAATATTTGGCCTAGGAACTGGCACATGATAGATGCTAAGAGTATATAGACTCTAAGGTGATCCCCAGTGATCCCTCACTTCCGGTGTTCACACTTTTGTAACTCTCTTCCCCTTGGGTGCCAGTAGAATTTGTGACTTTGCTCTAACCAATAGAAAATAGCAAAGGAAATGGGATATCACTGTTGGGATTGTGTTACATGACATAAGGCTAGCAAATACACTCCAGAGATCTCTTTGCTGGCTTGATGAAGTGGCCATGTTGATGAATCACACGTGGAGGGAGCTGTAGGCAGCTTCTAGAAAGTGCAGGTAGCCTTTGGAGCTGAGGTTGGCCTTTTGCTTCCAGTCTATAAGGGCCTTTGATCCTACAGAGGCAAGGAAATGAATTCTGCCAACAACCTGAGTGAACCTGAAAGTGGATTCTTCCACATTGAAGCCTGCAGATGAGAACACAGCCTGCTCAACACCTTGATTGCAGTCTCATCAGACCCAGAGAAGAGGGCCTTGGTAAGCTGTGCCTACATTTTAACTCAGAGTTACTGTGGGATAATAAATGTGTGTTGCTTGAAAGTACTAAATTCATGGCAATTTGTTATACAGGAAAAGAAAACTACTACAGTGTTCAAAAGTGTTAATGGGTCTGAAGTGTAAATAGCCTTCTTTCTTTTTAAAAAAATTTTTTTAAAAGACTTTATTTATTTGACAGAGAGAAACACAGCCAGAGAGGGAACACAAGCAGGGGGAGCGAGAAGGAGAAGCAGGCTTCCGGCAGAGCAGGGAGCCCTATGTGGGACTGGATCCCAGGTCTCCGGGATCATGACCTGAGCTGAAGGCAGTCGCTCAACCAACTGAGCCACCCAGGCGCCCTAAATAGCCTTCATTCTGACTGTGCTCTTGGTTCTGGACTGTTTAGCCCCTGCCCTACCTCCTCTGGTTTGGTGTAAGAAATTCTGATTGGTCTTGCCACCTCTCTTAGAATGATTTTGTAGAGAGCTGCCGGGTTTCCTGCTCAACATCTATTCCCCCTCGTTTAGTAACAACATCATAGTCTTTTGGGGAACTGTCTCTCCATAACTTCCAGCCATAATACGCTGCACTCTGGATACAAGATGGGCACAAGAACCAAGTCCGCTCATGAATTTGACCCAGTAAGATCCTATGACCCACACTTGGCCAATTAGAATCTTGGTTTTTAATATATGGGCTTTGGGTGAGAGAGAACCTCTTGCCTGCAGTCCCAGAGCAGGTAGGATGTAAGCCTGTGGCCATACCCTTCCCTTGATATGGAGAAAGTCTGTGTACAGTAGGAAAGTGTTAACATAGACAAGCTTAGTTTAGAAGAAATTGAGATAGGGCACCTGGGTGGCTCAGTGGTTTAAGGCCTCTGCCTTCGGCTCAAGTCATGATCTCAGGGTCCTGGGATTGAGGCCCACATAGGGCTCTTTGCTCATTAGTGATTCTGCTTCCTCCTCTCTCTACCTGTCTCTCTGCCTACTTGTGATCTCTCTCTGTTTCAAATAAATAAATAACATCTTTAAAAAAAAAAAATTACTTGAGATAAGTCCCTGAGGGCTGTTCCTACCCCAGACTTCCCCGTTTTATAAGCCGATTTGAATCAAGTTTTTGTGACTTTCTTATTTTTTTCAGTAAACTCCATGCCGAATGTGGGATTGTTAAACTCACAACCTCAAGATCAAGAGTCTGCATGCTACTAAGTCAGCCAGATACCCCCAATTTTTGTGACTTTCAACTAGAGTTTAGGCTTCTATATTTTAAAGATTTTATTTATTTGTGAAAGATAGAGAGAGAGGGAGAGTGAGCATGAGTGTGGTGGGGGCAGAGGCAGACGGAGAGGGATGAACAGACTTCCTGAGCAGGGAACCTGACATGGGCTCGATTCCAGGACCCTGGGATCATTACTGGAGCAGAAGTAAGACACTTAACTAAGCTGCCCAGGCACCCTCCGGCTTCTATCTAACCAATTTAACAGTGATCCCCACATCATTTTTTCTAGTCCGTGAGTGAGAAAAATACACATAGAGTCAGTAACAGATGCTAGATAATACAGCAATAACTTTGTAAGGGTGTCTCTAATCAACTCCATCTCCTAAATCTTTATGGTTTTAGTCCTCAAACTTCTCCAGATTAGTGTCTCTGTTGGAAATATATTCACTGAATTTTTAGGACAGGTTCCTCTGGATGATGTGGCTATTTCAAGTAGTTTTTAAAAGTTTGTATCTATATTTCTTTCACAATCTTTTCACAGTAATCAAAATCTAGGATATATTTTTCAACCCCTTGAAATTTCACTTACAGGCTTTGCCTAGTAAAATATTACACAAAAATAATTACTAAACCAATGCATTCTTTTTTCCTTAATTTTCAAGAGCATATAAAGAAGTATTTGAAAAACTTTCAATTGGCTCTAGAGAAACTTTCTGTCTTAAAATTAGTTTTTTTTATTAATAAACTTTGCTTCTTATTTTTTTATTTTTTAAAAATATTTTATTTATTTATTTGACAGAAAGAAACACAGCTAGAGAGGGAACACAAGCAGAGGGACTGAGAGAGGGAGAAGCAGGCTTTCCGCGCAGCAGGAAGCCCGATATGATCCAGGATCATGATCTGAGTCGAAGGCAGTTGCTTAACCAACTGAGCCACCCAGGCGCTCCTTAGGGAAACATTTTTAAGCAACAACAAAATATAGTGGAAACACATAGTACAGTAGATTGAAGGCATCAATATATATTATACACGATCCTAAATCCCACATAGGTGGGAATATACAAAAGACTCTAGTTTTTAAAAATTACAGAAATTCTAGACACTCCTCTAATAGTATAAGTGCCATACATAATATTTCAAAGCAAACTAATAACTAGTAAAAATGTAATTCACATTCAATTAGAACAAAAACAATATGAATACTACAAAATTGAACTTTTGAGCAACACTAACAAAACTTTTATTTTTTAATATTTTATTATTTTTATTTGACAGAGAGAAGCATAGCTAGAGAGGGAACACAAGCAGGGGGAGTGAGGGAGGGAGAAGCAGGCTTCCTGTTGAGCAGGGAGCCCAATGCTGGAGGGCTCAATCCCAGGACCTTGGGATCCTGACCTGAGCTGAAGGCAGACACTTAACGACTAAACCACCTAGGGGCCCCTAACAAAACTCTTCTTATCAAAAAATTCTCTTGTACATAGAGAAAGAGTATACACACACATAAATTATCTGAGAAATAGAAAAAGTGGGTTAGAATTTGACAGGCCAATGGGAAACTGAAGATATAGAGGGCAATGTTGCTCCAAGAGTTTTAATGGTTCCAAGAGTCTTTACCCCAGTCTATATTCACTCAGAGGGCACGTTATTAACAAATGCAAAACTTTGACACAATTTGTGCTTTTTTTTTTTTCCAAAAAAGAGAGAATATTCTTTATAGAATTATATATTCTACTGAAGGTATAAACTTATAAATGTGTATTTGTCTTTTTTTCCATTTAAATTCCCTTTTTATACCCATATTCCATTATCTCCTGATTGTAATGGAGAGGTTGTGATGATCTAATTAAATACAGAGTTTATGTGAAAATAGATTTAATGGTTAACACTAATCAGTTGCTTGGGGAAGAAACATGAACAAACCAGATCAAACAAAAAAATCCACTTACAGAAATAAATACATGTTGATATTTTTATATTAGGATAGTTTTCTTTCAATCCTTATAAGCATTTACCAGTTATGGAATTAACAGACAATGTTTTATTAGTTTCAGGTAAACAACATATTGGTTAACCATTCTATACATTACTCACTGCTCTCTATGATAAGTGTAGTCACCATTTGTCACCAAATAATGTTATTAAATATTACTATGTTTCCTGTGCTGTACTTTTCATCCCTGTGACTTGTCTTATAACTAGAAGTTTATCCCTTTTAATCCTTTTTACCTATTTTGCCCATTCTCCGCACCCATGTCCCCTCTGGCAACCATCAATTTGTTCTCTGCATTTAAAAGTCTGTTTCTTAGATTCTGCCTGGAAGTGAAATCATATGGCATTTGTCTTTGTCTGACTTATTGCACTGTCCATCTATGTTGTTGTAAATGGTAAGATGTCAACCTGTTTTATGGCTGAGTGGTGCTCCATTGTATACACATACCACATCTTTATCCATCTGTTGACACCTGTGTTCCTGTGTTGCTCCCATGTCTTGGCTATTATAAATAATGTTGCAATAAACATAGGGGTGCGTATGCCTTTTCAAATTAGTGTTTTCATTTTTTTTTAAGATTTCATTTATTTGGGGCGCCTGGGTGGCTCAGTTGGTTGAGTGACTGCCTTCGGCTCAGGTCATGATCCCGGAGACCCGGGATCGAGCCCCACATTGGGCTCCCTACTCGGCGGGAAGCCTGCTTCTCCCTCTCATACTCCCCCTGCTTGTGTTCCCTCTCTGGCTGTGTTTCTCTCTGTCAAATAAATAAAATATTAAAAAAAAAAAAAAAAGATTTCATTTATTTATTTGACAGAGAGAAACACAGTCAGAGAGGGAACACAAGCAGGGGGAGTGAGAGAGGGAGAAGAAGGCCTCCTGCTGAGCAGGGAGCCCGATGTGGGACTCGATCCTGGGTCTCCGGGATCATGACCTGAGCTGAAGGCAGTTGCTTAACCAACTGAGCCACCCAGGAGCCCCAGTGTTTTCATTTTCTTTGGGTAAGTGCCCCGTAGTGGAATTACTGGATCATTTGATATTGCTATTTTTATTTTTGGGGGAGCCTCCATATGCTTTTCAACAGTGACTACACTAATTTATACTCCCACCACAGTACATGAGGTTCCTCTTACTCCACTTGTTAATACTGGTTATTCCTTGTCTTTTTGATAATAGCCATTATGACAAGTATAAGTAGTGATATCTTTGTGGTTTTGATTTGAACTTCCCTGATGATTAGTGATGTTGAGCATCTTTTCACGTGTCTGTTGGCCATCTGTATGTCCTTTGAAAAAATGTCTATTCAACTCCTCTGCCTATTTTTAAATTTGATTGTTCAGTGGTGAGTTGTATAAGCTCTTTATATATTTTGGTTATCAACTCCTTATTGAATGTATTATTTGCAAACAGCTTCCATTCAGTAGGTTGCCTCTTTGTTTTGTTGATGGGTTCCTTTGCTGTGCAGTAGCTTTTTATTTTGGTGTAGCCCCATATTACATTTTCTTTTGTATAAGGTATTATGAGTTCAACATTGGAGGTTCTACAAATACTAGTGACTTCGCAGATTTAATGATGAGTTCTAGACTAATTCAAGTTAAAGCAACAGTTTTACACTAAGTGATGGCATATAACAAATCTAGGCTACTGCTGGGAGGAAGGTGTTGTCATAGGTTCTAAAGTTAGCTTTATAATTAGACTCTTGTTAGTCAGTGGTAGGAAACAAATTCAAGAAATATTTCTTTCTTTTTTTTTTTTAATTTATTTAACAGAAATAAACACAGCTAGAGAGGGAACACAGGCAAGGGAAGTGAGAGAGGGAGAAGCAGGCTTCCAACCAAGCAGGGAGCCCGATGTGGGGCTTGATTCCAGGACTTCAGGATCATGACCTGAGCAGAAGGCAGATACCCAACAACAGAGCAGCCAGGTGCCCCTCAGGGAATATTTCAATTATCATTCGTAAGAGATATATCCTGTCTTTTTCTTTTTTTTTTTTTTTAAGATTTTATTTATTTATTTGACACAGCAAGAAATCACAAGCAGAAGGAGCAGTAGAGAGAGAGGGAGAAGCAGGATTGGGTCTCTATCCCAGGACCTTGGACCATGACCTGAGCCAAAGGCAGATGCTTAACCAACTGAGCCACCCAGGCATCCCTGCCTCTGACCTTTTAAAGAGAATTAAAATAAGGGCAGAGTGCAAAGTGACATGAGAAAATAGTCCTTATGTAAATTGAAGGTATGACTAATGGTAATTTTTTTAAAGATTTTATTTATTTATTTGACAGAGAGGGAGCGATCACAAGTAGGCAGAGAGGCAGGCAGAGAGAGAGGAGGAAGCAGGCTCCCCTCCAAGCAGAAAGCCTGATGCGGGCCTCAATCCCAGGACCCTGAGATCATGACCTGAACCGAAGGCAGAGGCCTTAACCCACGTAATTTTTTTTTTTTTTTTTAAGTAATCTCTACAACCAAAAATGGGCTTAAACTCATGACCTCAAGATCAAGAGTTGTATGCCCCACCTACTGAGCCAGCCAGGTGCCCCATAGTGGTAAAGTTTTTATAGGTGATGCAGGTAGCTATAAAACGACAGCTTTTCCTGGGGCACCTGGCTGGCTCAGTCAGTGGAACACATGACTCTTGATCTCAGGGTTTTGACTTCAAGTTCCATGTTTAAATATCTTTAAAAAGAATTAAAAAGATCACTTTTCCTAATTATATCTAAATGTTGCTAGATGATTTCTTTGTGATAAGCAACCAAAGAGACACCAAAATCTAGAAGGATAAAGTGCTTGGCAGTCAGTAAATAAAAGGTCTTACTTTCATCTGCCCTAAGATCATGTCCTCTTAAAAGAGAGACATAGGAGCGCCTGAAAGGCTCAGTCGTTAAGTATCTGCCTTGGGCTCAGGTCATGATCCCGGAGTCCCAGGATTCGAGCCCTGAATCCCGCTCCCTGCTCGGCGGGAAGTCTGCTTCTCCCTCTCTCACTCCCCCTGCTTGTGTTCCCTCTCTGGCTGTGTTTCTCTCTGTCAAATAAATAAATAAAATCTTAAAAAAAGAGAGACATAAAGACACATACATTGTAACAATTTATACTTTCTAAATATTTAATTGGAAGGAATTACCAAATACATGTGGGTTTTAGTCTCACATCTATAAAAATTATAAAACAAAATACAATTTTAAAAATAGTCTTAAATAATAGGAAAATGCAATGTCTAGCAAGACAACAACAACAGAATTTTCTATTTTATTTCTCAGGGGTATATATATGAGTTCCTGCAAAGAGAAAACAATTTACATCCACACCCACTCACATAAATGTATACAAACATACTCACTCCAGTGGTTTATAGCTTATATTCTACTACATTCTCAAGGAAGACTCGTCCTCTATAAAATTAGAAGAGATACAGTTTAGGTTAAAATGATTAGTTATGATGTTTTGGGTCTTGACATTAAGAGGTACCAGGTGTTCCTGGTAACTTTAGTCGGTATTATTTTAATGACAGAAAAGTAAATTAATTTTTCTAGGTTTTTGAACTGTTATTTATAAACTTCAACATTTTCAAGATAATTATATGTAGTTATATACAGATTAATTTAGCAATGAAAATGGATGTGTCTACTTGTCAGTAGCATGGGCAATTTTATCACGTTCTAGTGACTCCTGGATTTGAAGCCTATATATTTGATAGTATAACAACTTTTGCAAATCCTTGCCCTTGTCACTCTGTATCCTTTGAAGAACTAACTCCCTAGCAAGTGATTTTTTAAATTACTTACTCTACTCCCATAAAAAACATGACTGATAACAACTGTTAACAACCAAAACCTACAAAAAATGGTGAATGCTATGCAATAATTTAAAATGCAAAACAAAGTGATTATAAGAAGGCCACCAGTTTATATCGAAATGTCTGATTTTATGCCGTATTTCCAACCAAAAAGAAATCCTAGTAAAAGAGTGGGTCCAATATTCTGGCTTTGGATAATCTAATGATCAGAAAGTTTTTTTATATTCAAAACAAGAAATCTACAACTTTTATCTGTACAAAACATAGTTCACCGGTTCTAGTGATGACATCCATAACACAGATATTCTGAACCATTAAAATAAACAAAAAAGTGTTCTCTTCTACACTGCAAGGAGATGGAGTCCAAGTTTCTTATCAAGCTGAGAACGATCAAGTTCAAGTCCAAGATGCCAACAGAATTGCTGTGGTGTCGTACACACATGCTTATTCTTTCTTTGCTCCTTGCAGTTTGTCTTAAAGGGCTGAAGTAACATGTCTCTTGGGTTCGGGGAAAAGGTACCATTCAAACAGCAGGAATCTGCCATACCACTGTGGTGGGCTTAGTGAGATGGGAGCGACATAGACTTTTTAAATACTCGAAACCCTCTTGCTGGCCCAGGATATGGTGGTGGTGGGGAAACATTGTGTTTTCTGTTCAGGGCCATTGCCTGTTCATAAGAAGGTAATCCTGTGTCCTCCACCGCAGTGGGTGATGGAGTCAAGGCAGCCTCCTCAGGTCTTCTGAAAATGATGGAGGGAGTGTGCCTGCCCCTTCTCACATATGTGGCTGAAGAACTAAACAGAGAGACAGCATTTAGGTCGAGAAAGGCAGCATTTTTAAGTTAAAATGGCAATATTAGAAAACCCAACTAACTATTCTGATAAAAGTTGAAACCAAATTATTTTATTGGGAACCTGGGTGGCTCAGTTGATTAAGCCACTGCCTTCAAATCAGGTCATGATCCTGGAGTCCCGGAATCAAGTTCCACATCGGGCTCCCAGGTCCACAGGGAGTCTGCTTCTCCCTCTGACCTTCTCCTCTCTCATGCTCTCACTCACTCTCTTTGAAATAAATAAAGAAAATCTTTAAAAAATTATTTTATTTATTTATTTATTTATGAAAGATTTTATTTATTTGACAGAGAGAAACACAGCCAGAGAGGGAACACAAGCAGGGGGAGTGAGAGAGGGAGAAGCAGGCTTCCTGCCGAGCAGGGAGCCCAACGTGGGGCTCGATCCCGGGTCTCTGGGATCATGACCTGAGCTGAAGGCAGTTGCTTAACCAACTGAGCCACCCAGGCACCCTATTTTATTTATTTTTAAAAAAGATTTTATTTATTTGAGAGAGAGAGACAGAGTGCACCAGCAGGGCAGAGGGAGAGGGAGAAGCAGACTACCAGCAGATCAGGAAGCCCTTGCGGGCTCCATTCTAGAACCCTGGAGTTCCTGAGCCAAAGGTAGACGCTTAACGAACTGAACCACCCAGGTGCCCCTCAACCCAATTTATTAATATAATGACAGTTTTATTTTACCTATAAACTCTGAATGAATCCTGCTATAAGGGAAAGATCAAGAGCTTTGGAGTCAGACATGGATATGAAACTAGATCTTCTCACTTCATAGGTACGTGACCAACGGCAAATTATCTGTTTCCTTCTAAGTAAAATGGGGACAATAATAGCTACCTCAACAGAGTTGTTTTGTGTGGATTCAGAAAAATGTATGTAAAACATCTAAGCAGTGTCTGGAACACTCTAATAAGGACTAGAAAAAAAAAAAACAAACCCACAAAGAACAAAAAAAAGGGACTCAAAACATGCTAATTCCCCCTTTCTCCCACTCCTAAATGAGAACTTTCTCAAAACATGGTGTGAAACCAAATCCTTGCTTGTTGAAAAGCAGCATTACTCCCAGCCAGGGAGACTGATGTCACAGAGACAGTCATGACAGGTGATGCCTGTCTCTCTCCTCTGCAGTCCTGATGCCTGGTCCGTCCCTCCTAAATAGCACTTCTTTCATGGCCCTCTTCTCTGCAGAAGTCTAACCTATAGCCTACTTTCCACTGAGTCAAGTTCAACTCCCATGCCTTCTTCTTAAAGCCTCCCTTATTCTGACCTCACCTTATTTTTCACAGCACTCTGCTCCTGCAAGGTATCCTCTTTATACTCCTCTATATGTGCAATGAATTCTCTGTCCTTTCTTTCTCAGATTACTGTCTTTTCTCCACTCCACTGACCCAGGCCAATAATTAAAAAAAAAAGAATGGCCTAGTTCAAGTCCCACCGTTTTCACAAAACTCTGTCAGCTACATCAGCCAGTGAAAATTGAAATGAAATAGGGGTCTGGTGTTCTGAGCCTGTGTTCTCCCTTCTCACTGTTGAATTATGAACAATAACTTAAATATTAATATATTGATCTGTTTAGACTGTAAAGTTGGCTGTCTATGAAGCACTTATGCATAAATTAAGTTTCTAGAACAATGGCTAATTAAGGTAATTAAAATTCATAGGTAATCCACAACGTCTCATCAATATTTACAATATTCTTCCTGACAAGAGACAGTTAAGCAGACTCAAAATACTATAAACTCCCCAAACTAAGGCAGACAATTTGCACTTTAGAAGACCTCTTCCTTGAAGGTAATCATGAGATATAAAACTGGAGGAAAGGAGAGAGGGTGATTGCAGAGAGAAAAGTGAAGATGATCTGTGTAAACCTAGGAACTAGATAGTCAGCCCTTCAATAGTTGGGGGGTGACTGAGAGTATCCATCACAGGTTTACTTGGAGGGTTCAACATAATTCCTTCTCTGTTAGAAACCTGGAACAAAAAAAAAAAAAAAAAAGAAATCTGGAACAGATCCCTGGTAGGCTAGTCACCTGCCACATTCATTAACTTATGAAAAGTTCTGTTTGTTTGCTTATAGGGAACAGGAGAGATAGATATTTTAGTTGAACAAATAAACACTTCCATGTCGACTTCCAAATGTAAGATATAGAAACAGTTATAATGACATCAAAGTTACTAAATAATCTACATGGTGGTTTCTTACATACATCTTAAACAATTGATATCAGAAATTATGCACCAGAAACCACTCAAACTAACAATATTTTTGTTTCCCATTTCTTGGCAAGTTTTGACAGAGGAATGCGACAAAGTTTTCTGACAATGATCTTATTTTTTACTCTTTTCTTTCTCAAATATTTTCTCACCCTTCCCTCACTTCCAGACTTGCAAAATACAAAAGGAGGACAATAACTCTGCTAGAAGAATTTCTTTTTTCTTTTTTAATTTATTTGACCAACAGAAACACAGCCAGAGAGAGAACACAAGCAGGGGGAGTGAGAGAAGGAGAAGCAGGCTTCCGGCCGAGCAGGGAGCCCAATGTGGGGCTTGATCCCGGGTCTCCGGGATCATGACCTGAGCCGAAGGCAGAGGCTTAACCAACTGAGCCACCCAGGCGCCCCAGAATTTCTTGGGATAACAGATGAAAAGTACTTAATAAGTGTTTAAAAGTTGATCCCAAAATAAGAGAATGTCTTATAAACCTAGTGTTCAACGTCCCCTAAAATCAAAGGGTTGCTCTGAGGTCGAGGTGACAAGAGATGTAAAACTGATCTGTGCTCTGTGTAGCATTATACTGTACCAATATTAAGTATAACTAATCTTGCTTTTACAATAAGGGATATTGAGGGGCTCCTGGGTGGCTCGGTCAGTTAAGTGTCCCACTCTCGGTTTGGGCTCAGGTCATGATCTCAGGGTCATAAGATCAAACCCTGCATTGCACTCTACGCTCAGCATGGAGTCTACTAAAGACTCTCTCTCTCCCTCTGCCTCTCCCTCTGCCCCTCTAAAATAAATAAATAAAATCCCAAAACAAGAGATATTTAGGGTTTTTAAATTTTACAATAAGATACAGAGAAAACATACATAACACAGCACTACTTTGCTCCCTGTGCCTTTGAATTGTGGCTCTAACCTACAGCAGGGAAAAGGTAGGTTTCAGAGAAAAAAGGCCCATGGTAAGAAGACATAGTGGTGCAGAAAAGTAGAAAAATGAAGCAAAGTGCAGAGAAGAGAGAAGAAAATCCCATGCATAGGGACACTGAGTGATGGCTGTGCTATTAGAGACCTTGAGCACTGTTATTAAGCATGAGGGTATACTTGAACTTTTTCGAAGAGATTATGAATGGGAAGGAAAAGAGAAAGGTAAGAAGAGTCTCCAAAGACAAATTTTGCCTGATCTTCATTAGCCTGAGAGTTTCCAGGACTTCCTCCCCCACTTGTAGAGAAAGCCACACTGAATAAAATTTCAGTCAAAAGTCCTAGAAAATAAAAAAGCTCTGCTCATTTCCTGTTAAATAAGGGAAGTTAATAAAAGTCTCTCAGCTTAGAAGATGGTGGCTTAAGAACAATTTGGCAAGTTCTTCTTTACTTTCTCTCATTTCTCAGATTTTTGCAGGATTTACAGAGGTCTCTGATGAACTCCTTTGTCCACAGCTATAGGTCACGTTAATGTCTCATGGAGCTGTTCAGGAATTTCAGTTTGGGGCCAGAATTACAATTATGTTGCCCCATCCTCTCCCCTCTTTCTGGCATGTCTTCTTTCTGCACCTTTTCTATGGGTACCCCTTAAGGCTCTGTCTTTTTCCATCTGTCCTTTCATCACACTCAGAGAACTTGCCTACTCTCGTGGCTTCAGACTTTTTTTTCTTAAGTAATTTTTATATCCAATGTGGAGTTTGAACTCACGACACTGAGAACAAGATTTGCATGCTCTATTGATGAGCCAGCCAGGCACCCAACAGTTTTAGTTGTTGTTGTTTTAAATATTTTATTTATTTATTTGACAGAGAGAAACACAGCTAGAGAGGGAACACAAGCAGGGGGAGTGAGAGAGGGAAAAGCAGGCTTCCCACTGAGCAAAGAGCCCCATGTGGACTCGATCCCGGGTCTCCAGGATCATGACCTGAGCCGAAGGCAGTCGCTTAACCAACTGAGCCACCCAGGCGCCCCAACAGTTTTAGTTTTATCCTCCAATAGATGAATTCCACATCTGTTGCCCTAAAGCCTTACCTTTTCATAAAGAAAAAATTTTTATAGTGGTAAAATATATGTAACATTTTAACCATTTTTATGTGTGTGACTCAGTGGAATTAATTAAATTCACAATGTTGTACCACCATCCCCCTCTTATCACCTGGTCACAATCATGAGCTCTTCCCAGAATTTGAAGGTGTGACTAGGGATGTGTAAGCATCCATTTCAAATAGCCTGTCTAACACCTGGAACTTTTTTTGAATAAGGTTATTTTTACATTTACTCATCTACACTTACTGAGAAGATAATAGAGATGATAGAGAATAACATTTTTATTTTATTTAATTTATTTTATTTTATTTTTTAAGATTTTATTTAAGATTTTATTTAAGATTTTATTTATTTGACAGAGAGAAACACAGCCAGAGAAGGAACACAGGCAGGGGGAGTGAGAGAGGGAGAAGCAGGCTTCCTGCCGAGCAGGGAGCCTGACGTGGGGCGGGCTTGATCCCGGGCCTCCGGGATCGGGATCGTGACCTGAGCTGAAGGCAGTCGCTTAACCAACTGAGCCATCCAGGCACCACCTAACTTTTTATTTTAATGAGGATGTTGAGGTTCTATTGTCCAAACAATTATGGCTTTTATGACTTTTTATCAAGCTTTATTAATGGGCTATTATCTTCAAGTGGCAACCATTTTATTTCACTCATTTTTATTTAATTTAAAGTACCAATAAAAATAGTTGAATTTAGAAGCTAGTTACACTGTTTTTATTTGGGCTGTCTCATGGCTAGATCTGCTAACCCTGTGACTTAGAGTAAATGATGGGACTTCTTATCTCTGGAAACAATGTGGGGACCCTGGCATCTACCTCCTGCTTAAGAAGGAAATATTAAAAAATCAAGCTGACAATTGTAAATCCTCTTGTTTTCTTTTGAAGAATCTTAGAAACAGCATCATTTTGTTGTTTAGGTAAGTGTTAAATTAGGCAACCCAACAAAGGTCACAGACCAGAGGAGACTGGAGAGACAATGACAAGTAAATACATTGTGGCATCTTAACTGGGTCCTAGAGCAGAAGGACAACACAAGGGCAAATTTGGTGAAATCTGAATAAAGCCTAGAGGTTAGTTAATAGTAACATACCAATGCTGGCTGCTTTGTTTTACAAATGTACCAATGGGAATATGAGATGTTCACAATGAGGGAAAATAGGTGAAGGATGGGAACTCTCCGTATGAAACTAGGTGAAGGATGGGAACTCTCTGTATGAAACTAGGTGAAGGATGGGAACTCTCTGTGTGATCTTCACAACTTCCTGTATACCTAAAATCATTCCAGAGTAAAATGCTTATTTAAAAAATAGGCAGCCATTTTTATCCATTTTAAAATAACAATACAGAATGTAGAATAGGGAATTCAGTATATTTATTTGGTACTTACCTGGGATATTGTTGCCTGTTACACTTGGTGATACAAAGATAGTAACCAAGTAATCCAAAAATAACCAAAAACACTCCGGCAGCAATTAATCCTGTCAGAAGGCCCATGACATCAACTTTCTCTCTGTTAGCATCTTAAGAGAAATCAATAAAATAATGTAGATATAACATCTGAAAAGCACTGTCTATGATTTCAACAAATCTATGCATACTATTAAGAATCTATTTAGGGGGTTCCTGGGTGGCTCAGTCAGGTCATGATCCTGGAGTCCTGGGATTGAGCCCTGCATCAGGCTCCCTGCTCTGCAGTAAACCTACTTCTTCTCCCTCTCCTACTCCCCGTGCTTGTGTTCCCTCGCTAGCTGTGTTTCTATCAAATAAGTAAAGAAAATCTTTAAAAAAAAATCTATTAATACTGATTTCTTTAAAAAGTCTTTGTGCTAGCGATAAAAATTTGTAAATGACACTTCCTAAAAGCCCTAGCTGTAGTTTTATTTATTTTTTTAAAGATTTTTATTTATTTATTTGAGAGAGCCAGAGCATGAGCATGGGTGTGGCGGGGGGGGGGAGGTAGAAACAGATTCCTCTGCTGAGCAGGAAGCTGGATGTGGGGCTCCATCCCAGGACCTTGGAATCATGACCTGAGCTGAAGGTGCTTAACTAACATGAGCTACCCAGGTGCCCCCAAGTTCCACTTATTTAAAGAGGCCATATTAAAAGGATAGTATTCAAGACCAAACATATTCTGGGGTGCCTGGTTTTCTTAGTCAGAAGGGCATGCAACCCTTGACTTCAGGGTCAAAGTTTGAGCCTCATGATGGGTGTAGAGATACTAAAAAATAAACTTAAAAAAAAAAAGACTAAACATATTCTTTGTTCAACTAGGCACATTTTGGTATCAAATATACAGATAACTATACTAAGCAACACTAGCATAGAAATGTAATAAAGTCTCCTCATAGCGGGGGTTCTACCTGAGGGGAATGAAGGAAGATCTGGCAAAAAAAAAAGACCTGACTAAAAAGCAGCTAGAGATGATAATACAGATAAAATAGAGATCTCCCCTCTATAGAACTTATTTAATTCTAACACTCCTAATTGACCTAGTAGCAGAAGTATTTCATTTACTCATAATGGCGAAAAAGAAAAAAAAATTAAAATAGCTTCGAACTAATGGAGTCCTACTTTCATTCTGTGCAAGTCTTGACTTAGCTGAGTTGTTTAAAACACCTTTAAGCCTATTATCTCATTTCCCTAGTATCTCACCAAACTTGATTTTCAGTGTGTAAAGATGAATGTGTCTTCCTCAGTCTCAGATAGCCTTCTGTATAATTGAGAAATCATCCCTGGATTTACAAGGCATGTGTGTTGAGCAACAGCCAAACTTAAACAATGGAACGAAAATGTATTATAACAGAGAGAGTGGGAAGAACATTAAATTTCATCAATTCTTGCCTTACCTGATTTTGTGGTTGGTCCTTTGATGGAATATTTCTTCCAGAATTCCATCTAAGAGAAAGGTAAATTTTCCAAGTTTAATTTCATTGTTTTATTATCATTTCATGTGATCCCAGTGACCTAGACTGGGGTGGTAAATTCTTGGCATGTGCCGTAGATAGGATACTGTTTATTCAAGCTGTAGGGCATTACTCACTCTAATTAAATATCGCCATCCACCACTGTTTCTCCCAACTCTGGAATTGGTCAGGGGATGACTGCCCATGATAGTTCTCTACTACTGTCCCCTGTCACTCTCCCTTCATCTGCTCAGAGTCCCTGTTCAGAGTCCCCGCTCAGGCATCCGGTGAAACTGTCACATTAGTCGGGGATGGCAACATAGGTGGGGACTAAAGCAGCGGATCCAACATCAAGTTTGAAAAGCAGTCTCAATTTCTCTGTGCTCAGTGTGCCCTGGGTTTGCTAGATTTTATTGAAAGGGATTGATTTGGGGAAAGACATCCTTGAGATTCTTTCAGTCTCACCTGAGAGAATGAGGCAGATTTTAAGGAACCATAATAAAAATCATAAAATGAATTTGCAAAAAAACCGACAAAATTTCAACTGGCACAATTACACAGTATAGACTTAGTTTTGTCTCTCTAGCAGATGTGGCAGATATTAGCAGGGAATGAGAGCCTGGGTACAATTTTGGGAGAAAAAAGAACTAAGTTCCATTATTGCCTGCATTTGAAGAATACCTAGAGTTCCTTGTTCTTGTTGACCAAAGAGTAAAGTAGAATTCTTGAGGAAGGGGAAAGGAGCTGTGCTTATTTAATTTACAAAAGTGAAGAATTTGAGTCACTTAGCGTTGCTTAAGAATATGCCAGGTTATAACAGGCTGTGTGTTTTGCACTGTTCCAAGATTAATGGACAAGATTTAATTACATTTCAAAGGAGAACTTCTACAAGCTTCTCCCTTAAATTACACAGATATACCAAACAATAAACTCCTGAATGCAGAGACTATATATTTTATATCCTCGGTATACATGAGCACTGGGCACATAGGTAAATTGTTAATAAATACAGTAATCAGAAAAGATAAGGTTACTGGTAGGAAAAATTGCTCTGAGTCTAGAATGACTATAGCCTGAGTCAGACAACTAACTGAGATAATATCCTAAAAATGTAATTCACTCAACATCATGATCATTTTTAAATATAATAAACATCACACACACAAAGTTACAACACAATCGATAATTTGCCAATAACTCTAAGTTCATTTAGTTAAATATAAACCCAAGTCTAAATAGGTTAATTTGGGGCGCCTGGGTGGCTCAGTTGGTTAAGCGACTGCCTTCGGCTCAGGTCATGATCCTGGAGACCCGGAATCAAGTCCCACATCCCCACATCGGGCTCCCGGCTCGGCAGGAAGCCTGCTTCTCCCTTTCGCACTGCCCCTGCTTGTGTTCCCCCTCTGGCTATGTTTCTCTCCGTCAAATAAATAAAATCTTAAAAAAAAAAAAAAGGTTAATTAGCAGAGCGCCTGGGTGGCTCAGTCGTTAAGCATCTGCCTTTAGCTCAGGTCATGATCCCAGATTTCTGGGATCGAGTCCCACGTCAGGCTTCCTGCTCCACAGGAAGCCTGCTTCTCCCTCTCCCACTCCTGCTGCTTATGTTTCCTCTCTTGCTGTGTCTCTCTTTGTCAAATAAGTAAATAAAATATTTAAAAATAAGTAAATAGGTTAATTAGCATTTTAAGGAAATAGAAAGGGATAACAGGTATAAAATCTCCATTTTATTTAAAACATAAAATCTCAGATGACTGAAAGTGCCATTTTCTTAAGTAGGATTTAATAAATTTCCAGCCAATTAACCTTGTCAACCAAATTACCGTTTTATCTTCATCCACAAAAATTTCTCTGGCTTCTTCATAATTACAGAGTTCTTCTTGGCACTCTCTTTCTATGTCTCCGGCGGTGAAGAGCTCCAAATCAAATCTATTATATAGCAGGTGTCTATGTATGAAAAGGTTTGCTTCTTCTTTTGCTGTGAAGACTGATAAAGAAATAGAAAGATTTCAAATGTTGATAAAAATAGGGCAGAACATTCCTGTTTTACTTGTGGAAAAACTGAATAATTCTCTTGATGTAAAATTATACCAAACTTTTTTTGTATGGTTTTAAATTCTTTTTTGTTTTTAGATTTTATTTATTTATTTGAGAGAGAAAGAAAGAGCAAGACAGAGCACAAGTAGGGGGAGCACAGGGGGAGAAGCTGTCTTTTGGCTGAGCAGGGAGCAGGCTCAGACGCTGGACCCTTGAAATCATGACTTGAGCTGAAGGCAGCTGCTTAACAGACTGAGCCACCCAGGTGTCCCTGTATGATTTTAAATTCTGACAAAAAGAAATGTCAGCAGTAAAAATAATGTCTGTTACATATGAAATATAAATATTAGCATAAGTCCAGAAAATAACTGAGTTGGTTATGTCCAAAATTATTAGTATAAATGAAAATTATTTAAATATCTCTTTTCCCTCTAGACAATTATATTTCCAAGAAATGACAGGTCAGACTCTTCTACTTCTAAAGGATTGGCTCTCTATTATCTTGACTGAGAAATATTAGTCTGGTGAAATAAACAGAGTACCGGTCTTAGAGAAGACAGATTCTTGGTTGTAATTTGGCTTAGTCCTTGGCTGTTTATCTGGGATAAATCACTTATATCTCTGTGTTGCCATTTTCTGATTTGTAAAGTTGGTAAATGAACTAAAGATCTTTTTATGTTTGAGAATTATTAATTAAGGGGCACCCAGGTGGTCATGATCCCGGAGTCCCAGGATCAAGTCCCGCATTGACCCCTGCTCCATGGAAAGCCTGCTTCTCCCTCTCTCACTCCCCCACTTGTGTTCCCTCTCTAGCTGTGTTTCTCTCTGTCAAATAAATACAATCTTTAAAATAAAATTTTAAAAATAAAATTATTAATTAATAGATTTATGTTAAAAATTTTAGAGCAAGTTTATACCACAAACTTACAAAATTTGAAACTTCTAAGTTAATAAAATTATAAGGCAATTATAAGGTTAATTAACAGACATTCAGCCCCTCCTTAAAGAGTAGCTACCTCTCTCTCTCCATCCCCCGAAGATATGTCTACAATGTTTCATAAGATTCCCTCTACCTTTTCTGGGAAGGTAAACATGACTGAGTTAAGCACAAGGTAACACAAAACCAAAATATCCCACCATGGCAGTATTTTCAAAACCGATGAACTTTAAACTCATTCTGGTATCACACAAAGAAAGCTTAAGAAATCTTGCTCCAGATCACATTACCAAGACTGGAATTCAGAAACTCTCTGAAAACTGCATCAGATGCTTAAAAGAACTCGGTGTTTCACACTGCTAACCATTACTATGAAGGAAGACTATATTAAAGTGGGCAACTGAAAGACAGCTCAGGACTGATGAGAGAGTGTGGCCTGAAAGACTAATTCTGATTTGTGAATGACTTCAGCTTGGCCATTTATTCTTGGCCCTATGAGAACAGTCTCACCTTATCCAAGATATTTTTTTTCCACTAGTCAATCACTTTTCCAAACAGGGCTGACTCTTATAGAGCTGTTTTGTTCAATACAGTAGCCACTACTAGGCACATATGGCTACCGAGTACTTGAACTATGGCTAGTATGAATTGAGACATGCTAGAAATGTAAAATATACAATGGATTTGAAACAGTTAATTAAAAAATAAAATATCACAATGTTTTATATTGCTTATATTTGGAAATATTTTGGATATAATGGGTTAAATATATTTATATATATATAATATTACAATTCTTTTTACCTTTTTTAAAGGATTTTTTTATTTATTTTTCGAGAGAGGGAGACAGAGAGCGTGCACACAGGGGGGGAGGACAGAGTGAGATGGAGAGAAAGTCTCATGCACTCTGTGCTGTGTGCGAGCCTGGTGTGGAGCTTGATCCCATGACCCTGACATCAGGACTTGAGCTGAAACCAAGAGTTGGATGCTCAACCAACTGCACCACCCAGTTGCCCCTCTTTTTACATTTTTAATGTGGAAATTCGAAATTTTTAAATTATTTGTGGGGTTTATATTATATTTCTATTGGGCTGCACTATTTCAGTATATACATTTCTAAGTTATAAATAACATACATGGGCTATTTGAACCGAGGGGAAACTAGAATGCCATCATTGGTGATAGCTGTTTTAAGAACAGTGTGATGAACCAGTGTGGTAAACTCTTTCCATTCTTTCTTCTCCCTTGTCTTCTTGTAGATTTTATGCTACCACAAAGGGAAACAAAATGAAGAACTTTCCAAGTCACCATCACCTCTCATTGGGATTCTCATTGTGGCCCTCTAAGGGGTTGCCTTTCTCCCTACAGTCTGTTTTTATCACTGTGCTGTGGCTACACTGGTTTCTAATGCACCTGGTTCCCTTCTGCCTTTGCACTGGCTGCTTCCCCTGAATAGAACTTTCTTCTTTCACCTCCTTTATGATTTTGTTCAATGTTACCTTGAAACCTCATCCCCACCCACCCATCTCTGGCACTCTCTATTCCTACTACATTTGGTTTCTCTCCATAGCACACACCAGCATCTGGTGAGTTCTGCATGTGTTACTACTTATTTGTTACTGCTCTGTTCCCCTCACTAGAAGAAAAATTCCACTCAAGTACGCACACACGTGGTGCCCGACTCATATGAGGATCTCAAAAAATGATTTACTAAATGAATGAATGGACTCAACTTTTCTACATTGGGAAGAAACTCTCGGACCTAAATTCTACCAGTTAAAGCAATTCATAGGTATAGTCTGGTACTACTCAGCTTGTTGTAGGTTTCAAATACTAAACCAGTGATGAAGTACCTCATGGCCTGCCTAACTTACCTATATTTACTACACGGAATCTAATTTCAGAATAGAGAATTAGAAATCTGCTTCTGTATTGCTACTTCTCAGATATGGCCAGATCTTTACATTTTATTGACTAGGAAAGTGGTGGCAAATTTCTCATTATCAGTCTTCCCTTCAGGTAGGTTATCTGAGTTATAAAAATACTGTGCCCTCCAGATGGGACTCAATAGAACTACTTTCAACTTGAAAGGAAAATAAGAAAGAGAAATCATAAACATTTTTATTGTCCCTGAAATGATACTTACGCCACTTATACTCTTCTCACTTGAATTAAATTAAAGCCCTTCAGGGGCTGCCGTGTCACTTCCCTGAGTGTGAAACTTCTGATTCGGTCAGAAATTAACTTCAGTGCTTTACTAAATTTTTCCCTGCCTCCATTTTGACCTTAGGAGGAATACTGTCCTTTGTTACTGGGATCCTAAATAACTCTGAATTTGTTTGTTATCCAAAGAAGCAAACCTCCTTGTCCTGGGAGCATCCAGAACACCCAGTGAAAAGTCCTGTTTTCCCTCTAGCCTCTGCATGAGGATACACAGTCCTTAGTCCTTTTGTATTTGCCTCCTCAGGTTCTCTTCCCACTTCTATTTCTCCCATTTTAGGCCACCCGAAGAGGCTGTGTGTACATTCTTTTTCAAACCCACCAACCCAGATATTCCATTCTCTTCATCTCTCCTGGCCTTCCACGTTTTCTTTTTTTTTTTTTTTTTTTTTAAAATATTACGACATTTTATTTTATTTTATTTTATTTTTTTTTTTATTTTTTAAAGATTTTATTTATTTGACAGAGAGAAGCACAGCCAGAGAGGGAACACAAGCAGGGGGAGTGAGAGAGGGAGAAGGAGGCTTCCCGCCGAGCAGGGAGCCCGATGTGGGACCCGATCCCGGGTCTCCGGGATCATGACCCGAGCCGAAGGCAGTCGCCCAACCAACTGAGCCACCCAGGCGTCCCCCTTCCACGTTTTCTAAGTAAATTCCTTTAGAGTCTTTTGAACTCCACCCTTGGGCTTTATCAGAGTTCAGCTGAAGGTGTCTTATTTTCCTAGTTACTTTTTTTTTTTTTTTTTAAA
>PITA01002115.1:71846-99024 GCA_004023965.1 Spilogale gracilis | reverse complement strand
TTTATATCGCCACTTATTATCGGCTTCTGTGCCATACAACTCTCTGGAGACAGAGTGACTACTGCTCACTCTTTGCTCTTGAGCTCTCTGTTCCTACCTCTGTCACAGAGCTTATGGAGATGATCTTGTTACATCTCGCCCCCTCATCAGATGAAGACGTTCTTGGAGCAGGGATTATAGTCTTCCATTGCTATATCTTCAGTACTTAGATTAGGGCCCGGCACACAATATGTGCTAATAAAGTGATTATTACCTGAACAATCAGCTTTTCAGATAGATAGGATTCCTCATTTACATTTCCCATAGATATTTCCAGCCATTTGCTCCCAAGTAGGATCTTTGAATTCCTTCCATAGTTTGTGATGTCCTGGAGAATGCCTTTTATGTCTGTGTTATGTGAATCAATGAATATATTCACCAGCAACTGGGGATCAGTATCTGGTCCCACTGAGTATGGACCTTCAATCTTATATATGAGTGGACTTACATATGTGGTAGAACTTGGGAGGTAACAAGAAGGATCTCCTTCCAAAATCTCTCCCTAATTCATTAGCTAGCTTACCCAATTACCTAGAATTCTGCCATCAGGTTTTGGTTTCTTTGGGTTAAGATGTCCTATTTATTTTTTTATTTTAATTATTTTATTTTTTTAAGATTTTATTTATTATTTGACAGAGAGAAACACAGCCACAGAGGGAACACAAGCAGGGGGAGCGAGAGAGGGAGAAGCAGGCTTCCCGCCGAGCAGGGAGCCCGATGTGGGGCTCGATCCCCGGTCTCCAGGATCATGACCTGAGCCGAAAGAAGTCGCTTAACCAACTGAGCCACCCAGGCGCCCCTAAGATGTCCTATTTTAAAACACACACACACACACACACACACAACCTCCTAGAAGGTTTATGACACCAAGTTGTATAATCATTAATAAGTTATCCAGGAGTATTAATCTAACAGATCCTTCCCAAATGAAAATGAGCTAAGAGTAGATCTGATGAAAAGGATTAAGAGACAGGAATGTGTGGGGATAGGGAAGCACACTGACCATGCAGGCTAAGGATGCTGACGCCAAAGCCATTTTTAATTTTTTTTTTCTTTTCTAGTTCTGATTTCTAGGTTTGAATTTTAAAATGTTGACAGGAATCAGTCTGTTTATGACCTGGAACTCACAAGGTATGAAATTCTAGGTTAGCAAGCCCCAAACCTAATCTTCCACAAGCATCTGACTTTATACAAGATGTTAAAAGGACCTCAGAGATCATTCCACTCCTCACTCCCATCATTGTACAGAGGAAGCAATTCAAGCAGAAAGGGGTTAAGTAACTTGCCTCGGGATCTCATTACAAGTCCAGACTAGATCCTGGATTCCCTGTCCATCTTTCCAGGAAAAACAAGTAATTATGCTCATTATAATTACCACATAGCCTCATCTAGAAAACGGCACTCACTGGTTTTCAGAAGTTTCCTTTCAGTGAACCACAAACCAGGTCTTAAATATATATTTATCAAAAGTAACTCACAGAAATAAATTTGTATAAATTGTACCTAACATAACCACAACATTGCCAAACAGACCACAAATTAAACTAGAGGATATTTTAAGGCTTCTATGATTGATGGGGGCATGTCATTTCCAAGACTATACTTTTCTCTTTTGAGATCTGTTAATACCTGCCTCGCCTTTGCGGGGGGGGGGGGGGGTGTGTGTGGTTCTCGGAGACCCGAGCCAGGCGGCCTTGCTTACCTTCTTTTCCAGCATGCCTGGACTCCTTCGGACTCCTTGTGCAATCAGGAAACGCGAAGGTAACTCTGGGCAGTTGGCTGAGTAGAACCAGAAGTGTAAACATAGTTTGGTAACTGTCAAACAAACTAAAACAAACAGAATAACAACAAAAAGTCAAAAAAGTCCCTGGCTCAGCACTCTGAGTTCCTGAGGGGACTGAGTCACCGACCCGCCGCGCTCCAAACAACCGCCTTGACTGCGCCGGGTCCCAGGGTTTCGGTCGCCCGGCCCGACCCGCGTCCGGAAAGCCCGAGAGTGCCTAGGGACAAATGCCGCGCCCCGGGACCCTGCCGACGGCTGAGCGGGCACCTGTCGCCGCGGGCGGCCCTCTGCCTTCCGTTCCAATCGGGCCGAGTCCGCGGAGGTGGCCAGGTCCAAGTAACCCACTCCCCGCCCAGCCGTCGGGCTCCGCACCTGCGGCTCCGGGCGCATGTTCCAGCAGCTCCCGGGCCAGAGCCCGGTTGTTGGCTAGTCCCTGAGGCCGTCAGACCCTCCGTCTGGGCGCCCCCCAAATCTCGGCGACAATCCGGGCCTCGCTGTGAGCTAGACCGGGGTGACTCCCGCGCTGGGGCGGAGGAAGCGCCTGGGGTCCGCGGAGCGGCGCCTGGCCCACACGAGGACGCGCGCCCTAAGTTCCCGCCGTGATCCCGGGAGGCGGCGGCCCTCAGCTGTGGGAGAGGGCGGAGGCGGCTACCTGGGGAGCACCTGGCTGCGCTCCTCCCCCCCGGGGGCCGGCCTACCTGCGAGGGGCGGGCAGTCGGCAGGTGCTTCCCGAGCCGCCGCGGCTTCAGCGCTGAGCCTCGGGCGACTCCGGCCGCCTGCAGCCAGTTCTGGCCCCGCCTTGGTGCGCGGGCGGCAGGTTTTGGACTCGTTTCTGAACCCCGCGCTGCTGGAGAACGCGGGGAGCGTTTTCAGTTCTCAGTGCCAAGCAGAGGGTCCCCCGGCGCAACCTGCAGGCTTTTAGCTTTGGGTTTCACTGGGCTTGGGTGGGTGGGTGGGTGGGGGCGCTCTATCTTGTGGTTACCGCAGGTCAGCGGTTCTCAAAGGGTGGTTCGGGAATGAGAACAAAATATTCATCAGAGAAAATACACTTTATTAGTAAGAAGAAATGGGAAGTGACTTTAGAATTAATCGACTACATTGGTTCTCAGATTGTGCCCCCGCTCCGCCCAGGTCTTGGGACGACTCCAAGAGCCTGTGAAGGGGTCTCTCCTAGGTCAAAACTATTTCTGTTAGGGTAATAAGACATGATCTGCCTTTTCGCTTTCACTGTCTCATAACTGTACAGTGGAAATTTCCAGAGGCCATTTGTCGTGAATGATGTCATCACTCTGCTAATAGAATGGTATTCTTGTGTTTTCTAGTATGTTCTGTGGTAGTAGGTTTAAGTATCCATATGTACGTTTTTATAGAGATTAATAAAATTTTTATGTTCTCAGTACTTCTGTAATTAGCTTTTTGAGCATACCTTTCAGGACAGCTATAACCTCACTATTTTCAAATACATAGTTATCTTGACATCTTGAACTTTTCTTCAAGTTTATGTGGAAACAACAAAAATGTACACTTTGTTGTCTTGATTTGAAATAATATTTTGAAATTATCTCAGTATTAATATGTGATTTGATAAATACCATTAGGTAGAATTCAAATAAGTAAAGCTCTCGGGGGCCCTCGATAGCCTTAAAGAGTGTAAAGAGGTCCCAAGATACAGGAGTTTGGAAATTGTTGCCTCAAGTAATGAAGGCAGCAGGAGGACAGAGGATCTATGCCAAGTGACATTCAAATCCTTCCTTGTCCAAAGAACATGTTAACATTCTTTGAAACAGTATTTGAGATTCTATACTTTGACCAAAGTGGCTTGGCACTTCCTGGAAATCAGAGCAAACATTTTTTTCCGCTTTCTGTTTTTTTCTTTTTTTTTTTTTTAGATTTTATCTAGTTGACAGAGAGAGACACAGCAAGAGAGAGAGAACACAAGCAGTGGGAGTGAGAGAGGGAGAAGGAGGCTTCCCACTGAGCAGGGAGCCGGATATGGGCCTCAATCTCTGGACCCTGGGATCATGACCAGAGCTGGAGGCAGATGCTCAACCCACTGAACCAACCCAGGCACCCCTATGACTTGTTTCTATGATAGAGCCTTTTTCTCCTCATCAGTCCTTTTGTTGTTTTTAATCAATGGGATCAGAAGAAGAAACCAGAAATAATTTCTTGTGTTTGACATTCTAGAATAGGAAACTGTTTTTTTAGTGTACTCATTCTTCTGCTTATTCATTCATTTAGCCAAACTACATCACTAAGCTCTTCAGATAGAAAGATAAACGCCATGGTCTCTGTTCTGGAGGAGAATTTAATCTAAATCTGTCTCTAAGAATGTGGGCCTATAAAGTTCTCATAAGGACAAGAACTGGGGCACCTGGGTGGCTCAGTTGTTAAGTATCTGCCTTCTGTTCAGGTCGTGATCCCGGAGGCCCCTGGGATGGAGCCCTGCTTAGGGCTCCCTGCTCAGCAGGAAGCCTGCTTCTCCCTCTCTCACTCCCCCTGCTTGTGTTCTCTCTCTTGCCGTGTTTCTCTCTGTCAAAAAATAAATAAAATATTTTTAAAAAAGAAGGAGCAAGAACGGATTTATTCGTCTTCACATCCTCCATGGTAGCCAGCACGGCGCCTATTATATTGTTCGTGCTCAATACTTTTTCTTTTTTTTTTTTGGATGGAAGCAATTAATTTTCATGTAGAAAAAGTGCTTTACACTATATCGAGAGAGGCAAATGGTCAGATGCCTCATGCTGTGGAATAAGCAGATGTGAACTTTGATGACATTCCTTGGTAGAATGCATCCACCCACATATCTGGATATTCGGACCAAAACAAATGAGGCTTTGTGCTCTCATCAAATATCAGAGTTTATAGTCTGAGAGGGGAGTCAAATACAGAAATGAAAGTGTTTCTCAGTGGTGAGTTACATCCCTGCATATTTCCCTGTAATATTGGATCCTAAACAATATTATAGCATTTGGCAGTATACATACAAACTTCAGCCACTTCAGATACATACAATATCTTCAGCCAAGATATTTTGAGATTAGATAACAAAGAAAAAAAGAGAATACTAGTAACAACATTGTCCACAACTGACAATTTCTTCTATTTTTTACTTGCTGTGTTTGTTTTCTTATTTTGTGCCATTTGCTTTTTAAAATATAAAATATTTAAAAATATTCCTATGCTTTTGTTCCAAAGAATTTTAATCGCTTTTATTCTGGCCATCTATAGAACTGGGCCAGATATTATCATGCTATTTTTTTAAGTTTTTTTTTTATTTATTTGAGAGAGAGTGTGAGTGAGTGAGAGAGAGCATGAGAGGGGAGAAGGTCAGAGAGAGAAGCAGACTCCCCATGGAGCTGGGAGCCCATTGTGGGATTCCATCCCAGGACTCCATGATCATGACCTGAGCTGAAGGCAGTGGCTTAATCAACTGAGCCACCCAGGAGCCCCAGATATTATCATTCTTATTTTGCAAAGAGGGATACCGAAGCAGGAAGGAGTAAAGGGTCTTCAACAGCCATTGGTCAAATACTTGCCTGGCTCTTGACTCTTCCAAGTGCTTTTTTTTTTTTTTTTAAGACATTTATTTATTTATTTATTTGAGATTTTATTTATTTGACAGAGAGAAACACAGCCAGAGAGGGAACACAAGCAGAGGGAGCGAGAGAGGGAGAAACAGGCTTCCCGCCGAGCAGGGAGCCCGATGTGGGACTTGATCCCGGGTCTCTGGGATCATGACCTGAGCCGAAGGCAGTTGCTTAACCAGCTGAGCCACCCAAGCGTCCCCCCGAGTGCTTTTTGAGTTATTAACAAGGAATGGAAGACAGTAGGGAAAGCATTTTTTGATTTCAAAAGAAACGAGAAAAAAAAAGAGCAATGAGATGAATGAACTTGGGTTTATTTATTTATTTATATTTATTTAAATATAATATTTAAAATTATATATTATAATTATATTATATTGTATAATTATATAACATATATATGTTATTATATAACAATTATATGTTATATAATTATACAATATAATATTAAAATTATAAATATTATTATTATTTATTATTCACAAGCAGTTAGCCACTCTATAGTATGTAGTCCCTGATGCAGTGTTCAATGATTCATTAGTTAAGTATAACACCCAGTGGACGCAGATTAATGTGACAATGCATCTCTGAGTCTGAGCATATACCCACCCATTTACCTGTGTGAACTCAAGAATGAAATGGAAACTCACTTTACTGTGTGGGCATGGGGATTGACTCAAGGACTGGAACAGGAAATGTGAATGTTGTGGCCATGAAGCTTTGCAATGTAAGGTCACATCCACATCCTTAAAGACACACTGATGACTGTGTCATTAGCCTACTCGGAGCAGTAGCTGCAACTTTACTGAACTTCCTAGTTCTGTGACATTTTAGCCTTGACATTTCAGCAGCTGTTTTTGCTGTTTTAATTTGTCCCAGTAAAATCAGTAGGGGTGGAAAATGGAAGACTCCTCCAGTTCAAAGTTGATTATATGTCCAAGTGCAGGGATGTTCAGATTCAACAAATAGGCAAAGGGATGAAAGATATGATTCTAAACATTTGCTCAAAACCCTCTAAAGGAAATTCTAACTACAGCTCATATTTAATTCTATCATTTAAGAACAATGATTCATAACAAAATCAAATAAAAATCAAGAGCAGTGTGAAAGGTAATCCAATTTCATGGTCATCGGGTTCTGCGTCATACCGTGGGAAATAATATCAGCTATATGTCATGCTTTAAAGAACTAGTAATCCTTATAGTCCTAACAGGACACATCCAAACTTGAATCAGTTTGCTTCCAAGCTGCCCTCAGGGGCCTGTGACAGGGACCTGTGTCACAGCTGGTCACAAAACTCTCTCTTTGTTCAGACTTCAGCATTTTTACAATTATAATTCTTTCACTCATCAGACTCAGTTCATTATCCTAATCTTGCTTTCTGACTGATAGACAATTTTTTCTGCCTCCTTTTTTGTAACCCCCTGGTCAGATAATCATGGTGTTCTAACTAAACACAGATGGCTTCACACGCAAGGTTATGTGACATCAGTTGCAGAACCGTACTTTCCATGCACATATGTGCAAAGGGAGTTCAAACCAATCACGCCTTTTTAGCTGTACAATTGATAATGTTTAAGTATCTTTCATTTACTCTGTCCCAAAGAAGGATCAATAACACAGTGTTGATGTTGCTGGTATTGAGAGACACACATCATATGGAGGAGCTGTTAGGAAATCTAGAAGCCAGGATCCCATTTATCCTTCTTTGGTGAAGGGTTCTCCTTTGTTATTTTGTGTACCACCCTGGTTTGAAGCTTTCAAATGACAGTTCTCAATAGCTGAGTTTTGACACAATAAAACATGGATTTTAAAGTATTATTTTATTTACTGATGTACATTAATGACTTTAGTAAAGCTCATGGCTCTCCTTTATCTACCCTGAGCACTGCCACTCTGACAGGTCCCTGAGAGCCAGGAACAAAATTCACTAATCTCTGTATCTCACCTGACACTTGGCAGGCTTTCCTGACTGCTAAGTAAGTGAAAGAATGAATAAGTTCATTTTTGTTTCGCTTGATCACTTTGAACAAATCACTTCTCTGAACTCTCTCTGCCTCTTCTGAGACATTGAGGGTTTGTCCTGAATGAATGCCAAAATTTCTTCCTTTGCTACAATTTCATGGTTCTTTGAACATCTTTAATAATAGAAGGGTAAAGGGGGCTTTAAGCAATTTTAAAAAAAGATTTTATTTATTTATTCATGAGAGACAGAGAGAGAGAGCCAGAGGCAGAGAGAGAAGCAGGCTCCCTGCTGAGCAGAGAGCCTGATGCGGGACTTGATCCCAGGACCCTGCAATCATGACCTGAACCGAAGACAGATGCTTAACCGACTGAGCCAGCCAAGCACCCCCAAGGCTTTAAGCAATTTTTACAAAAAGATTTTATTTCTAAGTAATCTTGACATCCATGTGCTCAAATCTGCAACCCTGAGACCAAGAGTTGCATATTCCCCTGGCTAAGCCCGCTATCCACCTTTATTTAAATAATTTTCTAATGATTCTTTCCCATTCTAAATAGTCATGCATGACTTGCTTTTATATAATCTACGATACTTACAAGGAAAGTAATCATGGTTAAACTATAAATTTTAGAATTTGGTTGTATACACAAATTATGTCTTTTATAATTTTTCACCCATAATTATACAAAGTGGGGAATTAATATAATTTTCTGTGTGGCAAAAGAGATAGTACATCATTTTTAGATTTACTTTTATTGGCCTCTTTATTCTGATAACTTGATTTATACTTTTCATTTTTGTGTTATCAGGTGACATTGCTGCTGAATCTTTTTTCTATTATCAGAACTCCTGTTTTATTTCTTTCTAGCTTTACTACCATTTTCTTAGATTTGTACTAAATTTGTATATAGTTTTATATTTCTACTACAGTTTCCTCTGTTAATAGCTATCTTACTACCTCGATATTTTTTTCATTTTTTCCCTTCAGAATTTAGGATTTAAAAACATGGGGCACTTTGAGCTATCTTTCCTTTTTTTTTTTTTAAAGATTTTTATTTAGGGGTGCCTGGGTGGCTCAGTTGGTTGAGCGACTGCCTTCGGCTCAGGTCATGATCTCGGAGACCCCGGATCAAGCCCCACATCGGGCTCTCTGCTCAGCGGGAAGCCTGCTTCTCCCTCTCTCACTCTCCCTGCTTGTGTTCCCTCTCTGGCTGTGTTTCTCTCTGTCAAATAAATAAAATCTTTTAAAAAATCTTTTTTTTTTTAAAAAAGATTTTATATTTATTTGACAGAGAGAGAGAGAGAGATCACAAGTAGGCAGAGAGAGAGGAGGAAGCAGGCTCCCTGCCGAGCAGGACCCTGAGATCATGACCTGAGCCGAAGGCAGAGGCTTACCCCACTGAGCCAGCCAGGAGCCCTATCTTTCCTTTTTAAGGAGAATCATAGTTTCTTTCCTTTTTTTTTTAGGCACATACTGTGCCTTTCATGAAGTTTTCTATATAGTGTTGGGCGCATAATACATATTGGATGAATTAAATTAATTATTAAGATGTACTAATTTTTCAAACAAACCCCCCCAAGCTCATAGATAGAACAGTTTGGTGGTTGCTAGAGGCATGGGGTGAGAGGAGGGTTGAATGGATAAAGGGAGTCAAAAAGTGCAAACATTCCTATTATATCATGGGGATGTTCTGTACAGGACAGTGACTATAGTGAATGCTGTATTACATATTCGACATTTGCTAAGGGAGTAGGTTTTCTTCATCAAAAGAAAAAACATTTTTTTTTGTAACTATGTATCATGATGGATGTCAACAAGACTTATTGTGGTAGTTATTTTACAATGTATATAAATCCTGAATCATTATGTGTAGTCTGAAATCAATATAATGTTATATATCAATTATACCTCAATAAAAAAATAAAGATTTTTTTTACTTTAAATTTATTTTATTTTTTCAGTGTTCCAAGATTCATTGTTTATGCCCCACACCCAGTGCTCCATGCAATACGTGCCCTCAGTACCCACCACCAGGCTCTCCTATCCCCCACCCCCTTCCCTCCAAGTCCCTCAGTTTGTTTCTGTGTCCAAAGTCCCTCATGTTTCATTTTTCTCCCCGAATTACCCTACTTCCCATTTCCTTTCCTTCTCCTACTGTCCTCTATATTACCCCTTATGCACCACAAGTAAGTGAAACCATGTGATACTTGACTTTCTCACTTGGCTTATTTCACTCAGCATAATCTCTTCCAATCCAGTCCATGTTGCTACAAAAGTTGGATATTCATCCTTTCTGATGGAGGCGTAGTATTCCATTGTACATCCATTCCACATCTTCTTTATGCATTCGTCTGTTGAAGGGCACCTTGGCTCTTTCAACAGTTTGGCGATTGTGGCCATTGCTGCAATGAGCATTGGGGGTACATATGGCCCTTCTTTTCACTACATCTGTATCTTTGGGGTAAATATCTAATAGTGCAATTGCAGGGTCATAGGGTAGCTCTATTTTTATATTAGTTTTATTGTTGTACATTTTTACCATTCTCTTCTGTTTTTGTCTATATGTTCCCTTCTCTCATTCCCCAGTGATATGTTTTTCCTTTCATTCTCTCTTATTTTTTCTAAGTTGTTATTGTGGAAAAAATTGTTTTTCTTATGATTTTCAATTCTCTTTCTTATTTTTTCCCCTCTCGAAGGAATTTTTATCACTTTCTTAGGAGGAACCGTATGAAATTGCCCTTGTTGTGAACAAAAAATATGCTTGAATATCAGCAATTTCGTTGGGTTCTACCTAAATAGTTTTCCTCAGGCCTAGTACAGTACTTGGCAGATGTTCAATTAATATTTGTTGAATGAAGTAATAAATAAATCCTCCGTTCATCCGTTTCTCTGGGGGCCTAGATAACATTAGGCAGAGAGCTCTTTACCAATTGTGGACTCAGAAGTCTTTAATCATCTTACCAGATTTGCTTATTGCTTGATTTTATTAGTTCTTTTCATCAACATGCTAAAGATAAACTTAAAGATATACTTGTGGGCAAGCATGTGGTTACCTACGTCCCTACTATTATACACAAATTTGCATGATTGTTAGTAAACAATGCATCTTTTTATGAGCATTTGTGTGTGTGTGTGTGTGTGTGCACATAAGATTGGCATCTCAAAAAGCTGAAATATATTAAAAGAGAAGGAGCAGAAATTGAAAGGAAGGTTAAGTTTTTAAAAATACAATATTATTTCAGTCTCATCAGCAGTAACACGAAATGTCTGTTATTCCCAAAATGTTCACCTCTGATAATCCATTCCCTTCAAAAGGCCTCTGAAATAACAGCTGAAACCTTGAGAGGAGACTTATTAATTAAGGAAACATTTTAGGCTTCCTGAGTTCTTGGATGACTAGAATTGTTAACACTATCCATGAAGATTTTTATTTCAAGTTGCCTTAGTACTTTACTGTGTTAACTCGTAAGCCTATCTTTTCTAGCAAGTAAGATCTTTGTTTAATGAGCTGACAAACAGATACAGAAATTTTAAGAAATCTGTCTAAAGAAATGTATTAAGTGAATCCAAGGGAACACTGGAACTAGAATTTCTGGTTTCTATCTAGTAGGATTTCCACTTCACCCCACTGGTATTAGAATTTCACTTAATCATCTAGCATTTATGATTCACGCCCTATGAATCATGAAGAGTTTCTTTTGTCCCTTTAGTCACAAAAGGTGAAGTTCAAGATCTGATTTTGACATATGACATCAACCTCTCATGCAATGAAGAACATACTTTTTGTTTCTTAAAAAAAATAAATATCCATATATTTAACAGCAAACCTTTGTAAAACATCCAAGTAATACAGAAGTTAATTAGTAAAAAGACCTTTTCCAAAAGAACACAGTTAAATTAAGTTTCCACAGAACCCAGTCCTTTTTAAATGAACTCTGAAGAACTGTTGAGATGTTATATCACAGGAAATTTTGTTGTATTAAAAATGTGTTTTTAAGAGTTAGTTGGCTTCTCTCACCTCTTACTCCCAGAGAAACTCCAGATGGCTTTACAAATAAAATGGAAAAAATTGCCTCATAAAAGAATTAGAAGACCATATAAGTGGATAACATCTACTTCTAGAATTGAAAAGGTCTCTCTCTCTCTCTCTCTCTCTCTCTCTCTCTCTCTCTCTCTCTCCAGAATGAGTATGAGTTGGTGGGGGGGCAGAAGGAGAGGGAGAAGGAGAGTCCTGATTCAGGACTCAATCCCAGGACCCTGGAATCATGACCTGAGCTGAAGGCAGACACTTAACCATCTGAGCTACCCAGATGCCTGAGAAGGACTCTTTAAGAATAAAAACAAAGCAAAAATAAGAAAGAAAAAAATAATATATTTGACCTCATAAAATCAAATATTTTTATGCATTATAAGACACTATTAAAGTTGAAAGGAAATGACAAACTGGGAAAATTACTTAAAATATACATGTCAGCTAAAGAATTAAGATCTTTAGTTTTTAAAATATTGTACAATCAGCAAGAGAAAAGATTACTTAAAAAACGTGCAACACCTGAACAGAAAATATCCAAAGAAGAAATATGAATAGCCAATAAATAAGCTTTAATAAACATTCAGTTTCACTAATAATCAAAGAGATGAGAAGTAAAATGAGACTCATTTTTTTTTTTGGGCTGGTTACATCAGTACTGAGAAGGGTGTGGTGAGAAGGGCATTCTCTGCTCACTAGTGGAATGACTGTTTTAGAAGGCAATTTAGCAATTCATTTCAATAAATGCAGAGATTCTGTCCTTAAACATTAGAAGAGATTATTGACTCATCCATTTTCATCAACCAACTATTTCATCTTTGCACTGCTGATTTGTAAAGATAGGATCTCATGAATCATTCTCTAATTGCATATCTAATGTCTCCTCAGTGATTTCTATATTTTACATATTTATCATTGTCTAGCAATATCACTAAAGAGTTCGTTAAAGTTCTAGTGTATTCAGAAAAGTTTAAAAAAATTAAGCTGACTTCAACAAAGTAAACTGGCTAAGAAATGCCTTTGTTATTTTCTATTACAAAAGCAATACTTATGTTTATTTTAGAAGAATGTAGGGAATAAGGGCAAGAGGAAAAATCCCTAATTTTACTTCCAAGTGTAGTACTCGGAATACAACATTCCAGGCCTTTTTCTAGCTATAAATATACATCTGTCTTATACATCTTGTCAAATTAACTTCTAGAAAGAGTTATAAATATATATGCTCATCTACATATAATGGAAAATGGAAAGCCAAGTCATAATTCCCCATTGTGGGCAGTGGATATTAACATTCAGAAAGTGGTTTAAAATAGCCTCTTGTTTTAATTAACCTTTTTTTTTTTAACATACTTTCATTTTTGACAATTCTTTTTTAGTTCTCTATTAATATAGTTTGTGTTAGATTGTGTTTTAGCCAAGTATAATCCCAAGATTGTTAGAACTGTTTTGTTTTAGTTTGACCTAGTCTATTGGAATTTCTACAGAGCAATAAATTACCATTTACCTATGGTTTGTTCTGCATGCAAATTACAGTCACTATAATTTCCAGATTACTCATATCATTTCACCTTTGCATTTAAAGCCATATTAAATATCTTTTCCTTTAAAAGAAAATAATTTTTTAATGATATCAGGCATTCTATGGGATGCAAAGTTAGGTAGTAATATAAATAATATTTTTTAATGAGATAAAATTCACATAACATATAAAATATAAAAATTTACACAAAATGAATCATTTTAAACACTTTAAAATGTACAATTCAATGAGTTTTAGTATATGACAGTATTGGACAAACAAACCATCACCATTATCTGATTGTAGACTATTTTCATTATTCTAAAATTCAGCCCTATACCCGGTGGAAGTTATTTCTTATTTCCCCTTCCTTCACCCCTGGAAACCATGAACTACTTCTGTCCTTATAGATTTGCTTCTTCTGGACATTTAATATAAACAGAACTGTACAATATATGATCTTTAAAAGTTTTTTTTTTTTTAAGATTTTATTTATTTGACAGAGAGAAACACAGCCAGAGAGGGAACACAAGCAGGGGGACTGAGAGAGGGAGAAGCAGACTTCCCGCCAAGCAGGGAGCCTGATGCGGGACTCGATCCTGGGTCTTTGGGACCATGACCTGAGCTGAAGGCAGTCGCCCAACCAACTGAGTCACCCAGGTGCCCCAATATATGATCTTTAAAAAATTATTTATTTGAGAGGGAGAGAGTGCATATGCATGTGTGAGCTGAAGATAGGGCAGAGGCCTTGGGGGAGCGAGAGAGAATCTCAAGCAGACTCAATACTGAGTGTGAAGCCCAACTTGGGGCTCCATCTAATGACCCTGAGATCACAACCTGAGCTGAAACCAACAGGCAGATACCCCAATATATTGTCTTTTGTGATTGACTTTTCACTTAGCATTATGCTTTCATGCACAGCACTTCACTTCTTTTTATGGCTAACATCCCATTATGTGGATATACCACATTTTGTTTTTTCATCAGTTGATGGACATTTGGGTCACTTCCATTTTTTGACTGTTGTGTATAATGCTGCTATGCACATTCACGTACCTGTCTTCATGTGTGAACACATGTTCCCAATTCTCTTGGGTCTACATCTAGGAGTAGAATTGCTAAGTCATATGGTAACTCTGTTTAACTTTTTGAGAAGTATGCAACATTTCTGAAGTCTTCATATGGTGTGCTACTTAACTAAAGCATGTGACTTATGCCGTCTTCTTGAATTCTCACAGCTTTCTTCAGTAGGTCCAAATATCATGTCCATTTTATAGATGAAGGCATTGCAACTTGAAGAAGTTAAACAAGTTGCTCAAGTGTTCAAACTGGTTGGGACAGATACAGGATTTGAACGAAGACATCTGACTCCAGAACCTGAACTCTTTACTTATTTACTGTCTTAAGACACAGATGGTTCAAAATAGGTAGAACACAGCACATGAGTAGCAAAACGAGGTGAAATGAAGTAAGACATACAAAAGCCATGTAATGTGCCTAGAGAATTGGAGGTGGAGAGTGGAATCAAGAAAGGCTTTGTAGGAGAGGAAACATTTGAAGTGAACTTTAATATATGGCAATCAATTCAAGAAGAACTGGGGTGAAGGCCAACTAGGTGAAAGGACCATTAGAGGGATGGCAGGTTAGCTGCACCTCACATGTCAACTCTGGTTCACTGATAGCGGTTGTCTGCAGCACTGTATTGAGACATCGTTTCCCAGCTCAGTGGGAAAGAGTATGATGATTAATTAGCAGGATCTGCTAAAGGCAGAGGAGGGGAGATTTGAAGGACTCATGATATGAGTTTTCATCACTGGACTATTATGACATGGAGATGAGAAATTATGGGTCATGTTCTGGAGAACAATGACTACTATATGATTTTAACTGGATTGTAGGGTATGTGCAGGAGAGTGGAGGATAAAACAATATTGGAGGGCGCCTGGGTGGCTCAGTGGGTTAAGCCTCTGCCTTCAGCTCAGGTCATGATCTCAGGGTCCTGGGATTGAGGCCTGTGTCAGGCTCTGTTCTGCGGGAAGCCTGCTTCCTCCTCTCTCTCTGCCTGCCTCTCTGCCTGCTTGTGATCTGTCTCTCTGTCAAATAAATAAATAAAATGTTAAAAAATATATTAAAAAATCCAAGATTGGATATGTTATGAGTCCATATTGCAGGGTATCTTAAATAGCAGACAGAAGAGTTTGTGTTTATTTCAGAAGATAGTAAGAAGTCATTGAAGATTTTTGAACAGGGAATAGTGTCATTGGAACCCTAGAAGAAGATTAATCTGGCAGTGACATAGAGAATGAATTGATGTGGAAAAAAATTAGAAGCAAGGAGACCACTTAGGGTCATATTAAAAAATTTAATGGGCGAGGATGATGTCATATTAAAACAAGGAGTTACCATGTTTTCTGATTAACTTGAGAAAGATTAAAATGTAGATGAGAGGAAATGAACACTCTCATATTATGTTGGTGATACATTAGTTCAACTCCCCGAAGGACAGCCTGGCAACATATACAAAAAAGCCTTAAAGAAAAAAGCCTTAAAAAATGGCTGCTCTTTTTAATCCAGTGTCTAGAAATTTATGTCAAAAAAGTAATCCCGAGCATATGGAAAGATGTAGTCCTAAAGGTGTTCACTGCATTGCTATTTAAAACAAACAAACAAACAAACAAACAAGAAAACAAATGTAGTCCATATACTGTCTGTACAGTTTCTCCTCTTGAAACCATCCCACCTGAGTCGGGACTCTGCATTTAGTTCACTGTAGACAACTCACTGCATTTAGTTAGCAAAATGTTGAATTTACTAAAGATTATGTGGACAAGATGGAAGAGAGTGTTTTTTTTTTTTTAATTTAAAAATGCTCAGCGAACTTGGTAGATTACTTTTAGACATTTCTACTTTCTCTGCAATTCTCATCTCTCCAATTCTTGTCCACATACCACTTAGCCTTGCTCCCCATGTCTTTCTTTTACTGTTAGGATTTATTTCTTTGGCTTTGACTTTGTTTCCCAAAGCCTATTCTGAGTTAAGTTCTTTGTTGAAAAGCTGATTTCTATTAGAAAAAAATTGTTGTAAATATTTGTGGAGGATATAAAAATTAATGATGAGTTACACAAAACATTGGGAACACATGTTAAAAAAAAGAATGGGGATTTGTTAAACAAATTATGGTACTACCTGTTACTAACTGATACTTATTGAGCACTCTTTGGAAATAGTTCCTCCCTAGGTGATCGTATTCATTTCCGTGGTTTTAAATATTCTTTATGTGCTGAAAACCCCCAGATTTATACCTCTGGCACAATCTTTCCTTTCTCTTCCAGATACATATCATCTCATTTCAGGCTAATATCCGGACTTCATATCTCCACTGGATGTCTCATACACAGCTCAGGTTTACCATGTTAAATTTGGTCTTCCCCTACCCTGGACTTTCCAAACTTGAAAAACAATAGTGCTATCTGATAAGTTATGAAAATCAGACAGTATACATCCTTGATTCCTTTCTTCTTTGCTACCCCATATTGAATTCATTAATAATTCTGCTTACAACTGCCTTCAAGATATAGTCATCAAAGGATGAATACCCAACTTTTGTAGCAACATGGACAGGACTAGAGGAGATTATGCTGAGTGAAATAAGCCAAGCAGAGAAAGTCATATGGTTTCACTTACTTGTGGAGCATAAGGAGTAATATGAGGGACAGTAGGGGAAGGAAAGGAAATGTGAATTGGGGTAAATCAGGGAGGGAGATAAAACATGAGCAACTTTGGACTCAGAAACAAACTGAAGGTCTTGGATGGGAGGGGGGTGGAGGATGGGTGAGCCTGGTGGTGGGTATTGAAGGCACATACTGCATGAAGCACTGGGTGTGGGACATAAACAATGAATCTTGGAACAATGAAAAAATAAAATAATGTCAATAAAAAAAAAGATATAGTCATCAATCCCTTTTCATATCCATTGCTATCTCCACTCCTGAAGGAGTTTCCACACAGAGAGCACATGATGTGTAAAAGTAGAGACCTGAGAAGGCTGGATTGTCCCGGGAAACTTCGGATGTATGGGTGGAGGGGGTAGGTCCATGTGTTTTTAAGAAGATGAGGTGGTGGAGAGGTGGGAGAAGATGGGGTTCAGAGCAAAGACAATAAGCTCTGTTGGGAGCCTAACCAGGGACCTGAGGGAAACCCACAGACCATTTCTTATTTATTTATTCGAGAAAGTGAGTACAAGCAGAAGGAGCTGCAGAGGAAGAGGGAGAAGCTGGCTCCCCCACTGAGTAGGGAGCTGGATATGGGACTTGATCCCAAGACCCTGAGTTCATGGCCTGAGCCTAAGGCAGACACTTAACCACTTAACCAACTGAGCCACTCAGGTACCCAGGCCATCTCTTTTTAGAAATACTAGTAAAGAAAAAAAATCATACCAACACAGGGTAACAGCATAAGTCACAGTCTTTTTTTTTTTCTTTTTTTAAGATTTTATTTATTTATTTGACAGAGAGAAACACAGCTAGAGAGGGAACACAAGCAGAGGGACTGAGAGAGGGAGAAGCAGGTTTCCCGTCGAAGCAGGAAGCCCGATATGGGGCTCGATCCCAGGTCTCCAGGATCATGACCTGAGCCAAAGGCAGTCACTTAACCAACTGAGCCACCCAGGTGCCACCAAGCATCGAACTCTTGATCTAAGCTCAGGTCTTGCCTTAGAGTCACAACTTCAAGCCTTGTGTTGGGCTCCACATCCAGATGGAGCCTACTTGAGAAAGAGAGTAAAGAGAGAAAGAGAGAGGAATGTAAGTATGTATTGGGCCTTCCTCCAAAGTTATAATCTGCCAACATAAAACTAGTTCTGAATGTGAGATTAAATAATGTTCCCTCTCTGGCTATGTTTCTCTGTGTCAAATAAATACAATCTTAAAAAAAAAAAAAGAGTTGGATGCTTAACCAACTGAGCTACCCAAACACCCCCTTTTTCTTCTCCTTTTTATTCCTTGGTGTATTAAAACATTTGAAAATAAGATATAAATTATAAACCACAAAATTCACCCTTTCAACATTTGTGGTTCAATGTTTTTAGTATTTACAAGGTTGCAAAACTATCACAAGTATTTCATTCTGGACCATTTTTACCACCCTCCAAATAAAACCCATACCATTAACAGCTACTCTCCAATTTCCCTTTCTTCAGTCCCTGGAAATTATTAATGTACTTTTTGTCTCTATGAATTTTTACCTATCCTGGATATTTCATATAAATAAAATCATACAATATGTAGCCCTCTGTGACTGACTTCTTTCATTTAGAAAAATGGTAAGATTCGTCCATGTTGTAGCATGTATCAGTACATCCTTCATCTCCTTATATGGCCAAATAATATTCCCCTGTATGGATGTGACATATTTTATCTATCCATGTATCATTTGATGGACATGTGGATTGTTTCCACTTTTTAAGCTTTTGTGACTAATGTTGCAATAAACATTTGTTTACAAGTTTTTGTATGGACTGTGTTTTTCCACTCTTTCAAGGTATATATCTGGAAGTGGGCTTGCTGGGTGATATGGTAACACTGTGTTTAACTTTTCTCCCTCAGCTTTCCTTTTATATTAAATTGTGATTTACATATAACATTATGTAAATTTAAGGTGTACAACATTTTGATTCAATGCATTCTTTTTTTTGTAATATGATTACTGTTGGAGCAATAGTTAGCCCCTCTACCACATCACATAATTGTCACTTCTTTTTTGAGGTAGGAATAACTAAGATCTGGTGTTTTATCAAATTTGATAATTACAATGCAATATTATTTTTTTAAAGATTACTTTTTTATTTATTTGAGAGAGAGAGAGAGAGAGAGAGTGCGTGAGAGAAAGCATGAGAGGGAAGAAGATCAGAGGGAAGAAGGTCAGAGGGAGAAACAGACTCCCTGTGGAGCTGGGAGCCTGAGGCAGGACTCAATCCTAGGACTCCATCCTAGGACTCTCAGGTCATGACCTGAGTTGAAGGTGGGTTGCTTAACCAACTGAGCCATGCAGGTGCTCCTACAAGGCAGTATTATTGTTCACGCTTTATAGTTAACTTTTTGTGGCACTACGAAAGTGTATTCCAAAGTGGTTACATCACTTTACATTCATGCTAGCAATAGATTCCAATTTTTCTACATTTTTGCTAACACATGTTATTGTCTGTTGTTTTTAATTATAGCTATTATCATGGCTTGCTTTCCTTTCTGCTCTCACTTGCTGGCTGAAACCTGACATTTCACTCATTATTTTAAGTCATCTGAAGATAATTGAAACCGGTAGCCCACACAATGTTTTAAAAATCATGACATTTCTAGCAAGCCTAGAAATTTCCCATGTTTTTGTTGCTGGCCTCTAGATTCTGTTCCATTGACCTATTAGTTTAATATTGTACTATCTTAATCATTATAGCTTTATGAGTGATGTGGTAATCTGATAGGGCAACTTTCCTTCTACCATATGCTCCTTGAGATGTGTCTTGATTATTCTTGGACCTCTGCTTTTCCAAATCAATTTTAGAATTATTTTGTCAAGTACATAAATAGTATTTGGAAGTTCTGGTAATATTGGGCAGCAATTGGCCAAGGTGGAGTAGGGACCCTATAATCTTCATCATCTTCTGAAGTCTTACACTTTGGTCCAGTTTCCACATTGATTTTTTTTTAACCTGGCTCCATAGATAATTGAATTTGCGGTTCCTGGTTAAAGCCATTTGGCATAACTTAATTTTGAATGTTGGCTTTCAGAGAAAAATATAATGTATTCCTATACAAAAGTAGGTTTATAAATAAATCTAACCAAAGAAGTATATAAACTTTATGGGGAAAATTATAAAGTGTTACTGAGAGAAATAAAAGAAAGCCTAAATAAATGAAGAGAAATAATATATTCAAGCTTAGAAAGGTTCAATTCTCCCAAATAGAATCTAATTAAGTACAATACAATAAGAATTTCAACAGGATTATTTATGTACTTGACAAAATAATTCTAAAATTGATTTGGAAAAGCAGAGGTCCAAGAATAATCAAGACACATCTCAAGGAGCATATGGTAGAAGGAAAGTTGCCCTATCAGATTACCACATCACTCATAAAGCTATAATGATTAAGATAGTACAATATTAAACTAACAGGTCAATGGAACAGAATCAAGGGCCAGCAACAAAAACATGGGAAATTTATGACTTAATGTATGAATAGATATGTCATTGCAAATCATAAGGATATAAAGGACTCTTCAATAAGTGGTACTGGGGCAATTCTTTATCCATACAAGGAAAAAATCCAGTTCTTGTATGATACATGAAAATAAATTTTAGTCTGTTTGAAGATTTACAAATAAAAAACAAAGTTTAAAACATTGAGAAATGGAGGTAGAAGAATATCAAGGAGCATATCATTATCACATCAAGGAAAGGAAGGATTTCTTAAGCAAGACACAAAAAACACATCCTCAGAGAAGAATATTGATAAATGAAATAAAATGTTTTCAGTGAAAGACATAATGAAAAAAATTAAGACAACGCACAAGAAGTACTTTCAAAATAGATAATTGACAAACAATTGGTATTCTAATAATTTTTTCAAATCAATAAGACAAAGACAAACAACCCAATAAAAATGTTTGGAGGAGGTCAGAATGGTCAATAAATAAATATATGACAACATGCTCAATAGAAATGTAAAATAAAACTACTGTCTAATTGGAAGACATGAAAGAAATCTTACACTTCCAGGTTCCAAGCAAGATCTATGGGAACTCACGATCACTGTTAGGAAGAATAAAATTGGTAAAAATAACTCTAGAAGACAATTTGGCATTATCTCAAATTTGAAGATGCCTATAACCTTACCAACTCAGTGGTTCCACTACTGAAGTACTTTCATCCCCATGCAACAGGTTGAAGGTACAAGAATATTCTTGTCAGTTTTGTTTGTAATAGTAAAAAAAAAAATGGGTTGGTCACCAACAGAAGAATGAATAAAGGGACTCCTTGGTGGCGCAGAGGGTTAAGCCTCTGCCTTTGGCTCAGATCATGATCTCAGGGTCCTGGGATCGAGTCCTACATCGGGCTCTCTGCTCAGCGGGGAGCCTGTTTCCCCCTCTTTCTCTGCCTGCCTCTCTGCCTATTTGTGATCTCTCTCTCTCTGTCAAATAAATAAGTAAAATCTTTAAAAAAAAAAGAATGGATAAATACATCTGGGTATATTCATCTAATGCCATGTAATTCAGCACTGAAAACAAATACAGTTGACCCTTGAACAACCCAAGAGTTGGGGTGACACCCCCTCTCCCCTGTAGACTAAAATCTATGTATGACTTAAACCTAACTACTAATAGCCTGCTGTTGACCAGAAGCCTTACCAACATATAAATAGTATTACATATTAATACATATTGCATACAAAATATGTAATATGTAGTAGTACATTCTATATATTACATATGTAAAGTAAGCTAGAGAAAGGAAAATGTTATTTAGAAAATCATAAAAGAAAATACATTTACAGTACTATGCTGTGTTTACTGAAAAAAATTTGCATATAAGAGGACCTACACAGTTCAAACTCATATTGTTCAAAGGTGAACGGCATGTTAAGGTGACATAAAACAACGCTTAACAAATGACCTGTTGAATGAAAAAAAATTATAGGGACTTATTTGTGTTTATGAAAATTACATAAAGTTTAATAGCATGCACAAATTAGACAATGTATTGAATAGGGGTACATTCACATGTAGGAAAACTGTAAAGAAAATCAAAGAAATGATAGAAAAAGAAGAAATGATGGGAGACTGGTTACTTCTGGGCATGGGTGAGAAGAATTTAAGGAAGGATAAAGGAGAGGTGATATACCAATGGTATGTTTTATTTCCTAAAATAAGTAGAGGGTGCACTCAGCTGGGCGCAGTTATGTATATCAAACACATTGTTTATGTATGAAATAGTGAAATAAAACCTTGGAGGAGTTTTTATGAAGAAACATAGTGGGGATGGGAAAGAGTTAATTGGGAAACTGGGGTGTGTAGGAGTATCAGATGGGGAAGGGAGGGATCAAAGACTGGACTTCAGGGTGCCTGAGTGGCTCAGTGGATTAAGCCTCTGCCTTCAGCTCAGGTCATGATCTCAGGGTCCTGGGATCGAGGCCCATGACAGGGCTCTCTGCTCAGCAGGGAGCCTGCTTACTCCTCCTCTCTCTCTGCCTGCCTCTCTGCCTAATTGTGATCTCTCTCTCTGTTAAATAAATAAATAAAATCTTAAAAAAAAAAAAATACTGGACTTCAGAGTTTTGCCCCAAATTGGCCTTTTCCGAGATAAGGGTTGTATTTCTTTCCATCTGAACCTCACAAAAAGAAAATTGGGAAAGGGAACATATTTTCTTTTGTTATTTTGCACAAGAGATTACTACCCCTTGGGGCATAGGAACTGAAAACATTTCATATACTAACAATGTGAAGAAGCATAATGAAAGAATTTTCTTTTCATCTCCTTTAAGTGGCTTGATGAATCTGGGGGAGCACTGGGTTAAGAGTCAGAGACCCTAGTTTCTAGTTTTGCTCTGTCCTTAATTAATTGTATGACCTTGGGTTACTAATTTAGTTTTACTGGATCTCAGTTTCCTTACCAAGATGATGTCTAAGGCTCAGCTTTAAGTTCAGTCATTCTATGAATTAGAGAGCCTCTCAACCAAAAAGAAAGTGGGCATGTACATTCATCATTTTAATAAAGATATATTCTATTAATTTGGAAAAGCCGAAGTGAGTATTAATTTTCCTCCCACAGTCTTAATGAAGAAATAAAGAAACTAATTTTCCATTACCATTCAAGGGACAATCTACTCCTTCACAGATTGTGAAATTAATGTAACAGATCCAAGCAACTGAACAGTCTATGCATCTTTCTTCCCCTCTCCAATTCCAAGCCCTAGAACTGTATTTTATGTAAACGAAGCTTAAAAAGTTAGCTAAAAATTAGTGCAGTTTTAAAACTTAGTTTATATATAGTATTGTAGTTAGAGCAGAATGTCTGCAGTTTCCAGTGTCTTTGGCTTTGTACCATTTATTGAGGGTTATCTCTGTCTGAAGCAGATATTATGAACTCTACTAATTATAATTTTGCTAATTAAAATCACTTGTATCTATAATGCATTCTTTTCCTAAGGTGTTCAAGGTAGTTAGCGGATATTAAATCATTTATCTTTACAACACATTAATGAAGCTAGTAGGAACAAATATTACTTTCATAATTTAGAGGAGAATATTAAGAGTCAAAGAGTAGGTCATGATCATATAGCCATTTTTTAAAAAAAATATTTTATTTATTTGACAGAGAGAAACACAGCCAGAGAGGGAACACAAGCAGGGGAAGTGAGAGGGAGAAGCAAGCTTCCCGCCGAGCAGGAAGCCCGATGTGGGACTTGATCCCCGGTCTCTGGTATCATGACCTGAGCCGAAGGCAGTCGCTTAACCAACTGAGCCACCCAGGCGCCTCCATATAGCCATTTTTTGTTATGAATTTTAAGGCTAGACTTTCTTTCTTCCTATACACACACACACACACACGCACACACACAATATTTCATATATTATGCATGTATATTATATTCTCTTCCCCCTAATATTCCTCCCCATCCACTTCCTGTTAAGGGGCAATTCCCTATTGTGCATAACCCTAATGGGTTGCAAGGGCCTGCCTTCCACTACAAAAACCAAAAAGAGGGATGATCTCTCCTTTCCTGAGCTTGGGGCAGCCAGGATAAAGATACTTTATCTAGGATCCAGAATTTGGCACTCCAGCTCAGGGATTTGAACCCTGAGGGAGTAACACACAAAAGAAGAAACAATTTAGGAATTACTTGTAATAGCAAAGACAGCAAGAGTCTTCAGTGGTGTTAAGTGTCTGATGCCGATGTGTCTGTGGTGTGACTCTTCTCAGCTTCCTAAGTAACCTGTTCCTCCGGTTTTGTTTGGGTTGTGGCTCCTGCTGTTCAGGCTTCCTTGGTGTCTGCCCCTTTTCTGAAGCTCCTCCAGGCTTCTCATGGATTTTGTGAGCTGCTCAATTCCTTTCCAACAAATTCTTTCTCTGCTTATGTTAGCCAGAGTTGATTTCAATTGCATGCACCCAAGAACATAGATTTCCTTAACCTTCCTTCTATTCAAGACATCTTATTTCAATCACTGAGTTGTCCTATATGCTTAAGTTTAAGTTTTGCATCAAATTTGAAATTTTTTCTACCATATTAGTTGAAGCCTAGCTGCAAAATCATAAGAATTCTGTGTGTAGGGCCTTTAGAATAATGCCAAACACAAATTTTCTACTGGGCCTAATCAATAAAATTAAAATGGAATCATAGATTGAAAATATTTCCATTGTAGCAAGCAAGGAAAGGCAAGATAAAAAGCAGTGTGCATAAAATGATCTTGGTTTTATAAACATATATCTGGGGAGAAAAAAGCACAAAAATTATAGACAAATGAAAATATTAATGAGGTAACATCTGGGTCATGACATTATAGGTTAGATTTCTTCTTTGTGCTTTATTTTGACAATCAAAAAATCAACATGTATTTATCATAATTATGAAAAACTCATAATAACTTAAAATTCTGTTTCTTATGCATATTTACAAAATTTACAAAAACAGAAAAATTGGTTCTTATCCTACAAACATAGAAAGAACAGTAGTTGGGGTGCCCGGTGGTTTAGTTGGTTGGGTGTCTGCCTTGGCTGGGGTCATGATCTCAGAGTCCTGGGACTGCCCCATGTTGGGCTCCCTGCTCCCTGTTTCTTCCTCTCCCCCACATCCCCATCTTTAAAAAAAAGATAAAGAAAAAGAAGGAAAATTAGTCGTTACTCAGCTTCAACAATTAATCAGCACATATCTGGTTCCACCTGATATGTGCCCTACTCCCCTCTAATGCTATATTATCAACTTAGAAAGATGTTTTTCATTTCATTGATTATTCCTTCTCCCCCATATGTTACTTTTCCTTTTAGGAATTTTTATTTAATATCTTTCTTCCATGTGTGTATTCCTTATTCTCATATTTTTCTTTCCTTTATCCTTTATCTCTTTATTTTGGTTAAATTTCTTTTTTCTTTTTAAGTTTTTTAAAAATTTATTTGACAGAGAAAAACACAGCTAAAGAGGGAACACAAGCAGGGACAATGAGAGAGGGAGAAGGGGTCTTCTGGCAGAGCAGGGAGCCCTCTGCAGGGCTTGATCTAGGACTTTGGGATCATGACCTGACTGAAGGCAGATGCTTAACAACTGAGCCATCCAGGTGCCTCTATTTTGGTTAAATTTCTAAGTTTGCTTCCTATTTTACAAATTCTATTTCCAACTTTTGTTGTGTCCTGCTTTCAGGGCAATTTTAAATTTGGTAATCATGTTTTATTTTTTTTTTAAGATTTTATTTATTTATTTGACAGAGAGATCACAAATAGGCAGAGAGGCAGGCAGAGAAAGAGGGGGAAGCAGGCTCCTCACTGAGCAGAGAGCCCAATGTAGGACTCCATCCTAGGACCCTGAGATCATGACCTGAGCTGAAGGCAGAGGCTTAACCTTCTGTGCCACCCAGGCGTCTCTGGTAATCATGTTTTAAATCCAATCTTTTCTATTCTCAAATTGTTTCATTTTTAAACACGCCTAGTTTGATCTCATAAATGTAATTTTTTCTTGGACCTTGTTGGGAATACGATCAGAAAATTTTCTAATCTTTTCTCCTGTTTTTGAGAGGAATTTATTTTAGAGGAGGCCATTTCACTGACTACTGTGGGTCAAGGGTGGGAAAACTACAGCTCTCAGGGGCTTGTTTTTATAAATAAAATGTTATTGTAACACAGTCACATTCTTTCATTTACATAATATCTCTGGCTGCTTTTGTAGTATATAAGGTTATAGTAGCTGCTTTCCTGCCACAGACTGTGTGAATTAGAAAATGCAAGGTATTTATTATTTGACCCTCTATGGAAAAAGTTGGCCCCCTTTTCTAGGTGGTTTCTTTCTTTCTTTTTTTTTTTTTAAAGATTTTATTTATTTATTTATTTGACAGAGAGAGAGAGAGAGAGAGATCTCACGTAGGCAGAGAGGCAGGCAGAGAGAGCAGAGGAAACAGGCTCCCTGCTGAGCAGAGGGGGGGGGGGGCTCTATCCCAGTACTCTGAGATCATGACCTGAGCTGAAGGCAGAGGCTTTAACCCACAGAGCCACCTAGGTGCCCTCTTTTTTTTTTTTTTTTTCCAAATATATTTTTTTTATTTGACAGAGAGAAACACAGCTAGAGAGGGAACACAAGCAGGGGGAGTGAGAGAGGGAGAAGCAGGTTTCCTATTGAGCAGGGAGCCCCATGCGGGGCTGGATCCCGAGAATCCAGGAACATGACCCAAGTGGAAGGCAGATGCTTAATGACTGAACCACCAGGCGCCTCTCTAGGTAGTTTCTTACTTTTTGAATTTCAGAACATTTTCATAGTTGCAAAGATTTCTCTCTATTTGCATATCCATTAGTACTGTGAACAAAGTGTTAGTCCCCAGTCAAATGGCGGAGGGGAGGGGCTTTTCAAATTTTGCCAGCTTTCAGCCGCACATTAGACCTACCAAATCAAACCAGAGTTCTCTGTCGTGTCTCCTTTTTTTACGCATGCTGCTCTGGCTCTGCTGTTCATACTGCCCTGAAGATGTCCTGACCATAGCTTGTGTGTCCAGTTCTGTGATTTGAACCTGGGGAGTGGGGGTGGGTAACGCCTCCTGCTTGGAAAAAGTCTATTTGAAAGACTAGCTTTTTTTCTCCATGCTTTTGCTGATTTCTCCTCTATGTTAATGCAAACTTATAGGAATTAAAATGTTATCTTCAGCCCTTTGGGCTTGACATAAATAGCTACAATCAAGAACTGAACTAAGCTTGGATGTTTAACCTTTAACTGTTTTTCTGTTCACAACATAAATTAGGAAGTTCACATAGGGCAATATGAGTTAAACATCATTATTATCTTGGGTCAAATTAGTTTACTATTTCATAACAAGAAAATAAGACTTTCCAAGAATGAGTTTTCCACCCTGAGTAGGCCACAGAACGAACCACAAATTTGGAATTAGTATTAGCTTATGTGACTTTGGGAAAAGTACTCTAATTTTCTGGCCTTACCATCAGAATTATGGTTGAAATTGAGGATTTGCTTTTCTTCTGACCCTCAAATTCTTTTTTTTTTTTTTTTTTTT
>PITA01002115.1:0-71746 GCA_004023965.1 Spilogale gracilis | reverse complement strand
TGACCCTCAAATTCTTTCATGGTACTCTTGAGCAGTCATAGAGCCTGTAATAGTGGTCAGCTCCAGTGAGTCTCCACAGAACAGCCTGCCATGGCCCGGGGGGGCTCATGAGTGGGGTTGGGAGTGGGAGGTAGAGGGGTAAAGGCATAAAGATGTTGAAATAAACTGAAAAATAGTGCAAATTTTTTCCCCCAGGACTAGTTCAGGTCTCTTTTACTGGGTCTTGTGAAATTGTTCCTACCTGACTTAACAAGGATGTTTCAAGCCACATTTGGCTAGAACATGAATTTCTATGTTAGATAAATTTTAAGCGAAAACGTTTTTTCAAAAAATTACTTTAACTTAGCCTCATGTTTTATTTTGTTATTTAACTCAGATCTATGTTTTGGATATAGTTTCATACACTTGATTTGATTTTACTGAACTCTATGAATAAAGGGGCCCAACAAGAATTTGAGTATAGCCATAAAATGGCCACATAATGGACTTTCAGGTCATACTTGAATTAGAGAGTCAGTCATAACTAGAAGCTAACTTACAAATATAAAGATAAATCTACAGCATTAGGTCACATTATAATATCTATCAAAATCAATTAATGAACACTATTTGGGTCATGGCAACACAGGATATCTGTAATCTAATTTGAGTATATTTTATGGTAGTGTGTGATTTAGGAACTCTTCCATCCTTTTCCTACTTATGTGGAATTTCTATTAATGTCATGAAGTTTTACTATGATTGAAATGAAGGAAGTCTGTGTCCTTGAGAAATCTGTTAGCAGTCTATGGGTATATAAATGGTATTACCAATGATGAACATCATATAAAATTTTAAACAGTATTAACATGAGTGGAATAAAATAAGATGTTGAAAATATGTCTACATTAGCAACTGAAGAGAATTGGAGGGAAAATTGAATTAATTATCTGGGTAATTGCCTCATTCATTGTTTGGAACAGAGTATTGGGAGAAGCTTGCTCTTCAGGTTGGTAATGAAATGCCTTCTTTCAGAAAAAAGTTTCTTTAAGTTTGAGTTGGTATATCCAGAGTTGCAAAAACAGAACTACTTTTTCCTGATTAAAATTTTTTTTCTGTCCTCTTAAGATTTTTTTTTTAAGATTTTATTTATTTATTTGACAGAGAGAGACATATCGAGAGAGGGAACACAAGCAGGGGGAATGAGAGAGGGAGAAGCAGGCTTCCTGCTGAGCAGGGAGCCCGATGTGGGACTCGATTCCAGGTCTCCAGGATCATGACCTGAGCCTCATGACCTCAGCCAAAGGCAGTCGCTTAACCAACTGAGCCACCTGGGCACCCCAAGATGGTTTGTTTTTACCTCTATCCCATTATCTCACAGTTTGAGTCAGAGAAAACCAGGTAGATGTCTTATCTATATTCTATAGTGAATTCTAGAAGAAGAAGGGGGTGGGTAGAGATTAACATTCTGCAGCATTATGTAGCAAAAGTGGGGATCTTTTGTTATATCTCAATGTAAAAACTCAGTGAAGAATATCCCTACTTCATTCATCAAAGGTATTTTAACACAGATTGGCTTTAAGTAAAACTTTATTTTGAAATTATGGATTAAATCTTTAACCACAGTGTGAAAGAAGAGGGAAGAAAGTGTGGAAGGCTCAGAGAAAATCATATGCATCATTTCTGGGGAAATATTTGGCATACAGAAGAGAGGAATAGTTTAGTATTTGAGGCCCTGGGCAAAGGGTAACTTCATTCTGGGTCAATTGACTGTCAATGAAGTTGATTCAAATCTCCTGCTCCTCTCTGATGTTTTAAACAGCTGTAGTTAGTGAATTTATGACCACGAAGAGAAGAGATACCAGAAATGACATCTTCAATTTGACAAGAATACCATATCTAGTGAATTATCCATAAAATAGCCACATAATGGACTTTCAGGTCATACTTGAATTAGAGAGTCAGTCATAACTAGAAGCTAATTTACAAATATAAAGATAAATCTACAGCATTAGGTCACATTATAATATCTAGCAAAATCAATTAATGAACACTATTTGGGTCATGGCAACACAGGATATCGGTCATCTAATGGCAACATACAAAGTTCAATGTCTAGTTCTTGAGTTAAAGGTGTAAAATTTCAATTTTATCTACTCTCTCATGAAATTGGGTTGACTAAAGAATTGAATCATATGAACCAAATTAATAAGTGATCATTAATATTCAATAAAAGGTTCAAGTGGGTTAGTGTATTAGCCAACTGGTAAAGACAAAGTAGGATCAGAAGTTGTTATGGTAAGAAAGGTTTCAGAAAAAAAGGGATGACCTGAAGCTGTGATAGGCACTAGCGTAGTTATTACAGCAGTAACTATTAGAGACTGGTTCACAAACTTTAGCGTACTAATCACTAGGAATTGTTTGTTAGAAAAACTTTAGAGAGTGAGCTTCTGTTAGGAAGTTCTATATATATGTAGGTCTGTTAAGTACTTATTTATGTTTGTCACTTGCTTTTTTTATGTTGATATAAAACTTCCTCCTGGATCTTCTATCACTTCTTTATAGTGATAATGATGTCATATCACACTAACCAATATCATCACAGTTATACCAATAATATCACAGGTACTATTAATGAAGACTCTCAGAGATATCAAGATGATGACAAACATTTTGAGTCATTAAACAAGAGTAAGTCATGGTTGATGTGTCCTCATATTAAGCACATTTTACAGTGCTTGAAAAATTGGTTGTGCATTTATGTTATTAGTCTTTATAAGCAGAATATTGAAATAGGTAGATATTCCATGTAGCAGCCATACCAGAGAAAGAGAGAGCAATAAATGTTAGTAGAGCAATCATCCATGAACTTTGATATTTGGGCGGCCTGCTTAATGGAAAATGTCTTTCTATTGTGGTGTTACTGTGGTTCAAATGGGTCATCAGAGATGTTGGTTAATATATACGATTAGAGATACTAGGTATTTACTATGCATCTAGTACTTCAAGCTTATTGTCTCTATTGACTCTCATTGTCATCCAAAAAGGTAGGTAATTTTATCATCTATGCCTTAAAGATGACCAAACTGAGGCCCTCTTCTCTATACTCTGGGTGATCTAATCTATTCCCTGGGATTAATACTGTTGATCCCCAAATTTATATCTCCAGTTGAGATCTTTATATAAGCTCCTAATTCATATTTCCAGTTGCCTTCTTGATTTTTCATGTGGCTATTCTCATGGATATCTTTTTTTAAAAAAGATTTTATTTATTTATTTGACAGAGAGAAACACAGTGAGAGAGGGAACACAAGCAGGGGAGTGAGAGAGGGAGAAGCAGGCTTCCTGCCGAGCAGGGAGCCCGATGTGGGGCTCAATCCCCGATCTCCGGGATCATGACCTGAGCCGAAGGCAGTCACGTAACCAACTGAGCCACAGGTGCCCCGTCTCATGGATATCTTAAACTTAATTTTTGCAAAAACAGAACCATTGTTTGTACCCCATGCTATTGGTTGCCTATTCAACTCTCTTTCCTCCTTTTTTCCTATTGTCAGAGTCCTGATTTTGTTGGGTCTTTTATACCTTACTCACCATGTGGCTCAGGGGAAGATGACCCTGTTCCCAGCTCCAGTAGATCTTAATTGATGTAAGGTAATCATGATTATCTCATTTCTCACATCAATGATAGGTTTAAGATAGTTTCAGCCAATGAGAGATGTCTGCTAGCAGGATTTTTCTCCCTTCCAAGTAGTTACTAGACAATATGTCCTTCTTCTTCCTCCTTATATTGTTGTCTCTGGATATGATGTTCAGAACTGAAAGCTATCTTGCTACAACTGTGAGAATGGAGCCAACACCAGAGAAAGGTAAAACAAAGAGAACCACTGAAAGGTAGAACAGAAGGCTTAACAAATCAAAATCAAATCCGGAGTCCTTCTCTTCCTGTTATCTGAGATTAACTTCCAGATATCTGTTGATTGGCTCTTGTGGAATTGAAGGTTATTATCATTATTATTTTTAAGATTTTATTTATTTATTTGACAGGAAGGGAGAAAGAAGCAGGGGGAAGGGCAGAGCGAGAGGGAGAAGCAGGTTCCCCACTGAGCAGGGAGCCCGATGTGGGGCTCTATCCCAGGACCCTGGGATCATGAACTGAGCTGAATGCAGATGCTTGATGGACTGAGCTACCTGGGCACCCCAAAGTGTTTTTATTATTTGTAGCCAAAGTTATCCTGATAACAATTTTCACCCCTAAAATGTTAACCTCCTTTCTTCTTCATCTCACTAAATGGCCATATGATCTATCTAGTAGCTCAAGTGGAAACTCCAGGATTCATTATTTTACTTCCCTTCACCTACTTCACCCAAATCCATCATAAGTACTGCAACTTGGAGAAGAGGAATAAGAGAGAGGGAAAGAGTAAAATACTATTACTCTGAAGTTTCTATCCTGATTACCTGGGAGACTGGTGTTATAATAACAGTGTGATGTAAGTAAAGGGTCAGGAAGAAGATCTGTTTGAGAGGACTGAGAAGATACATTTCATAAACTTGCTGAGTTTGTCTCATTGCTTTTCATTTGGATTTGAATTAGAAGTTAAAAGAAAAACCAAGTATGTTAGGGAAAAAAGTAAGTCTTGGGGAGAATATGTTTCATTAATATGTTTAATTAGAAAATCCAAATTTTCTAATATAAATAACTTGTAATTTTTTCCTTCTATGTAGTGTATATATGTAAGATAAAGCTAAATAAAAATCATAAGCTCACAATAAACTCCCACAGGGTATGTAATACATATACAACATCTCGTGGTTGATTAATCCATCATCTTGATACTGACAACTAAAACTCAACAACTAATGGATATGTTACATATTTATATATTGTCAAAGTGAAAAGTTAGAGCGAAAACCCATATACCCAGCAAATTTTAGAGAAATTTCTTTTTTTTTTTTCTTTAGAGAGAGATTTCTATTATAATTAGGGACACTACCAACTGTTACATGAAATCCTTTGTACTATATGCAATGTTGACTTTAAATTTTAGTATATACCCACAAACATTTATTATTATGTCTATCATGGGCCAAGCACTGTGCTGAGGTTGCAGATACAAAGATGAGTAAGATACAATCCCTTCCCACAAGCATGGAAACAAATAACTGTAATGAAATGTGGTAAGTGCTATAGCTGTAACAAGTTATAAGCACTTGTTTTCACTGTAGCCGTTTACTACCATAGGCTGTAGAAACCTGTTCATTTACTCTGTGCATATAACATTATTCTCTGATGCAGATATTATCTCCTGTTATTCTCCCAGGGAGTCATTGTGCTTATTCATGACAAACTCTAAGTAGCTCCAGGCCTATTAATATAAGATATGAAAACTCCAATTATAGACAATCTAGTTTGGGAGACATGTAAATATACTCACTCCCTTTGCTACATCAAGTAAAAATGACATACATTCACTCTCTGACAATTATGGTTAGGGTTGGATTAGAGGCTTTAATCTATGTCAAGTGTAAAAATTATTCTACTTTATAATAAAGATTCACATTCTATTCATAAAAAAGAACACAGATTTTGTAGTGAGGAAATCTATTTCTTCTTTCATTTTCTTTTTTTAATTTCTTTTTTCATTTCATTCAATCTGATATTACTTTTCATAATATGTAATTTTATGTAAAGTTATATCAGATTGAATGAGAGAAGGAAGTGAGGATCAAGAGCTAAACGGCAAAATGGAGGTGGCGCCTGGGTGGCTCAGTCGGTTAAGCGGCTGATTTGATTTTGGCTCAGGTCATGATTTCAGGATTGTGAGATGGAGCCCTTTGTCAGGTTCTGTGCTGGGTTCTGTGTTGAGCGTGAAGCTTCCTTATGATTCCCTCTCTCCCTCTCCTTCTGTCCCTCTTCCCCATCCCTCCTTCCTGCTCTCTCTCTCTTTCTCTCTCTCTTGGGAAAAAAAATAAAAGGCAAAAATGGAAGAATACGGAAGAAAGAGGATGATCTTTCCACCAACTGGGCTTGGATTTAGATGCCTGAAAGCCAACTAAAATACAGCTCACTCGTTCATTTGTTCATTCAATCAATATTTACTGAGTTCTTAGAAGCAATAGTCATGATAACAATAGTAGTAATAATAAAAATAATAATAACAAAAACAGTCAACACTACTGAATGCTTACTACCTGCCAGAAACAGTATGATGCACGTTATTTACCTTATCTAACATAGTTAAACCTTAGGGATAGGTATTACCCTTTAAAAAAAAAAAGGTTTTAGTCACTTATTTTAGAGAGAGAGAGAGCACATGAACAGGAGGGGCAGACAGAGGGAGAGAGAATCGTAAGCAGACTCTATGCTGAACGTAGAGTCCGACATGGGCCTAGATCTCATGATCTTGAGATCACGACCTGAGCTGAAACCAAGAGACCGACACTTAACCAGTTGTGCCACTGATGTGCCCCGGTAGGTATTATCCTTATCCCCATCTTACTGATGTGGATTTTGAGGCACGGAGAGATGGAGGGCCTTGCCCAAGGTCATGAGTAGTAAATGGCTGAGTCAGGGTTTGTATCAAGCCATTTGTTCTTAACTACTTTGTCTGTGTCATTCACCATGCTAGTCTTTAAGAGATTTAAAAGTAAATATGATCAGAATCTATATCCTCAAGGAGTTCACAGTCTGTTAGGAGAAAGAAAGTGTAAATAATTGCAGTGTTGTGTGATACATATTATTGTATTGTATCAAGGAGGGGATGATTAATTCTGCTTAGATGGGAGTGGAGGGTTGATGAAATTTCAAAGAGGAGACTTGTGAGCTGGGATTTAAAGAATAAGGTGTTTTTAGGCAGGCAGAGTGATTGAAAAGGTAGAGGGAGCAGCATGTGCAAACACTGAGAGAACTTCAAGATGGGGTGAGGTAGTGAAGGGGGTGAGAGCCAGGAGGAGGAACTATAAGGATATGCCAGCAAGTGGTAGAAGTGAAATTCTTTGAGGAGCAACAGGGTTGGTCAATTCATGGCTTCTCTTACGTATTTTAAAAATATGCCCAGTTATTTCAGAATTATTATTTCAAAATTTTCAATACTACTCTAAAGAGCTTGGCTATAAACACCTTTGTAAAAATTGTTATTCTTCCTTCTCCTGTCTCTAGTTGATTATTCCCCTTGGAATGTTATCTCCAAAGTGGAATTACTGTGTAAAGGATACACTCAGTATTATTGTTCTTGTTAACATAATGATGAGGTTATTTTTAAAGTGATTAACCTCTTCTTTTCTTTTTTTTAAAGATTTTTTTTAAAAAGATTTTATTTACTTATTTGTTAGAGAGAGAGAGAAACAACACAAACAGGGGGAGAGGCAGGCACAGCAGGGAGAGGATAAACAGGCTCTCTGCTGAGCAAGGAGTCAATGCAGGACTCGATCCCAGGACTCTGGGATCCTGACCTGAGCTGAAGGCAGCTGCTTAACCGACTGAGCCACCCAGGAATCCCTAAACCCTTATTTTCAAATAGGCACTTCAGTTGAAACCAGGGTATTTTCCATTGAACTAGACATATCTATAATGAATAATTTAGTAAAAGAGATATAACAAAAAAAGTTCTAAAAATCATTTTAAATCTTTCTTCTTGGAACAGGTTATATTTTTTACTCAACAGTCATTGGAAAATTTGTGTAGAATTAGAAGGGGATAAGAGGTCATTAAGTTAAATTCCTTAACCTCTCTACACTTTTGTTGCCTAATGCACAAAAAGTATAATAATATAATACAGTAATATTGTATATAATATGATAATAGGGTTATTGTGGATACTAAAAGAACATGATATATGTAAAACACTTAGTTCATTATCTGACATATAGTAAATTATCAGTAAATACTAGTCATTGTTAGAGTATGGCAGTTATAGCTAGCATACACCAAATAGAAAGGTTATATTTATTGGTATTTATATGCCAGACATTGTGCAGAATTTTGTATGCAAAACTGAACAAAAGAAGTTTCTGTTTTTATGGAGCTTATGTTCTAGAATATAGACAATGTGCAGATAATAGACATAGCTCATGGAGCTTATGTTCTAGAATATAGACAATAAACCATCTCTATAGAGATGGTTCTCTCTATAGAGAACAAAGCAAGGCAGGGGTTGAGTATGCTGTATGGGTGTTACTTCTTTTTTTTTTTTTTTAAGATTTTATTTATTCATTTGACAGAGAGAGATCACAGGCAGGCAGAGAGAGACGATGAGGAAGCAGGCTCCCTGCTGACCTGGGTGTTACTTCTTTATATAGAGTATTTGGGGAAGTTCTCCTAATATGGTGACATCTGGAGGAAGACCTGGAGGAAAGGAGTCAGGAAAAAGAGTCCCAGATAGATTTGTATTTGGATATATGGTTGAATTTTTGAGGACAGGGATCATCAGACTTTGATAGCATGGCAAAAACTATGCAGGAGGCCTGAAATATATTCCATTCTATATTAGGTGCTGGAGTAGGTGTTATCATCAGTATGCTTGCTTGCTTATTTATTTATTTAGATCGTTAGTAGTTTAGAGCTATAGTTTTTCTCTTAATTCACTTTAAATAATCAACATTTTTTTGCATGCTAACACTGTCACATGATTTAACATAAAAAAAGTATAAAAAGGCATTCAGTGAGGTCTTCCAGTTTTTCCTGTGCCCATCCACACGGTTCCCATTGCTCCCAACAGGTAACACATTAGATTTTTCTTTATTCTTACAAAGACTTTTTTTTTTTTCAAAATACGGATAGATAAGCCAATACATATTTTACTTAAAGTAAACAAAGCAAAACCTCGAACAATCAGAGAAACTTTGCAGAAGCTTTTTTTTTTTTTTTTTTTTTTTTTAAATCAATCACGTTTTGCTCCAGGTGCATCTACGACCACATTCTGGTGTGGAAACCGGAAGTTCTCCAGGGTGAGAAAGGTGAGCCGGAAGCTGGGAGAGTGAGAGGCTGTCGGCTGAGGTACGTCAGAGCCGTTTCTAGTTGTCGGTGGGCTCCTCAGAAACCTTTCTAATCTTTTCAACCAGCGCACATTTGAGGGTTTAACCTGCATTTCTGGCCGCTTGACCTATCCATCCTTCTTCTCTCTAATCGCCCAGCAGTTGACTTCCCGGAAGTCTCCTGACTTGCGTTGGTGGCGTCTAGAATCTTCCACCCACCCTGTCAGGGAGAGGCCGTCACCCTTGGACCTCGGTGTCTTCGCTTGGGCTTCTCATGGCTTTTCCTGAAGCGGTGTCGAGGCTTCCGGTTAGTAATGTGAGTCTTGTCTGTTCATCGTAGAGACGTGCGCAAGTATCCTATACGTGTGTTTTAGGTTTTGTTTGGTTTGTTTTTAAACCTCATGTTTACATTATGAATACATGTAATATGTTGGTCATTCTTGTGAAACTTGTCAAACAAGTCTGGCGCTTAAAGTCGGCAACATTTTGAACTGTTAGAAGTGAATCTCGGCTTTCTTTGATGGATGTCATTTTGCAGAATGTTTGAATCTTGGTGCAAAATTTTGGCGCAGTAAGCAGTTGTGGAAGTGTGTAAATCCTGGAGGAAAATTTCGCAAGTTTTCTTTATTCTTATAGTAATGGTATTCCTTCTGAATTGCCTTGCACAAACTGAAATGGAATTTCCGTGGGAATAAAATGACTGGCCTGCCAATCCCCATAATGCTGAATTATAGATTTATATTATTCATGTCATTGTTTTATCTTCCATTTACCTTTGTTTTCGGAAATCATCAGTAATAACTCTCAAGGCATTTATGGGAAACTTTATGATCAGTACACTCATTTAGAAAGAAAATGTGAAGTTTCCATTAAGAATCTTTAACTTAGGGGGTGCCTTGGTGGCTCAGTTGGTTAAGCCACTGCCTCCAGCTCAGGTCATGATCCTGGAGTTTAGCGATCAAGTCCCACATTGAGCACCCAGCTCTGCAGGGAGAGCTTCTCCCTCTGACCTTCTCTCTCTCTCTCTCTCAAATAAATAAATAAAATCTTAAAAAAAAAAAAAGAATCTTCCACTTAGACTAATAAATCCTTTTACTTTTAGTTATTTGCTCTTTTGCTTTAGTTGTGATAAATGTTTATGGCTGTCTTTGTTTTGTATCTGGAAGGAAAAACCCTTATGAGATATTCCAACCTGAAAATCAGCAAACATTATGTGGGGGGGGGATTTATTCTACAGTTCTTCACAATTGTCTTTTCCAGTCATTTCTTCAGCCAGTTTTTGTGTTCAAACACTCCCTGGTTTCAGGGTTGACTTGAAGTAGTTCTTGAATTTCTTTTTTATTATTTTTTTAAGGATTTACATATGTATTTGAGAGAGAGCACTAGTGCCAGAGGGGGGAGGGGCAGAAGGAGAGAATCTGAAGCTGACTCCACACTGAGGCAGAGCCCTACCAGGGCTTGATCCCAGGATCCTAAGATATGCCCTGAGTTGAAATCAAGAATCAGGTGCTCAACAGACTGAGCCAGCCAGGCGCCCCAGTAGTAATTGAATTTTTAAAAATTATATTCCCCACTCGATTTATCAAGTGTGCTAATGTAAGTTGAGAGAGTATTTTAATTTTTATACTGTTTCATACCATAGTATCAGGAAGAAACCTACTTATCAGTTTTTATATCATAGTGCCCACTGGGTGGCAGCATAGCGTTTTTAGTTTCTTCCGCGTTGACTGGATTTCATAACTACTGGTGCTATGCCAGTGTTTTTCTGACAGTAATAGACATCTTTCATATGTTGAAAGTTTATTACATGCCAGGCACTGCACTAAATGCTTTATGAGCATTATCTTATTTAAAAGTAAAAACACAAAAACAAAAAAACAGTCCCCCACTCAGTGACCTAAGTGTCTTCATTAGTCTCCCTATGCTCTATGAGGAAGCTGTGAGAAAGAAATTAATTAATAATGCAAGGCCGATAACTACACAGTCAGTAAGTAGTAGGGCAAGAATTGACACACAGGTGCTTCATTACTACTTCATGTAAATCAAATTAAGGTTATTGTTAAGTTTGAGCAAATAGTGAAGAAATTGTAGTTAAGATGAGAAATCTGTGGATATTCTGAAAGAGGTAACAACTGAATATTAGTTTTGTATAATGTGCTTCAACAGTTGGGGGTGCATGGTCTGCAACAAGAAGTATTTCCTAAATTGTGTTCTGAGGAACACTAGTCCAGTGAGATGCTTCAGCAAAATGTTTCCTATGGCCAGAAGCACTCTTAGAGATTTCTTAAAACCTCCCAAAAGTCTGGCTGTAAAGGAACCTGTTTAACCCAGCTCTTAGCATTTTTGGAACTTATAGCATTCTTAAACTTTCTGATTCTAGCCCACCTTAAGAAATATATTTTATGTGCAAGCCAGTATAAATGTATATATGCATCTGAAATACTGAATAAGACAGATGAAACAATTACTTACCTTTAGTATGAGCAAATAACTTTTTAAAACTTTTTTCTAGTCTATTTTTTTTTCATTTATTTTTTAGTCTATTTTTAAATGATAAATAACTTTGTTGAATATAACATTCTTCTATCAGTCCTCATAACACATTTCTTATTGGGAAATTATCCTTTATAATCAATTCAATCCACTAGCAAAGTAAGAACATAGAACAATTTCATGTGAGAATTGTTAGAATTTCCCGAAATATATTCTTTGGGACACATGTTCCCCCAGAATATTAGTTTGCATTTTGAATTATCAAAAAAAATGTTCCATGGTTAAGATAAACTTGGGAAATTGAGGTTAAACTTAAACATGTTCTGACTATGCTAATGATATGCTAATGATAGTTTCTAAGATGGGGAGTTAGTATGCAGCATTTCCTAGATTTATTTGACAGTGGAACCTAGTTTTAGAGATGTATTTTGTGGACCGTATGCCCTCTAGATTTTGGAAAATGATCATGTAGATAATTAAGGAAAAACATTTTTGTTGTAATGTTTGTATGTTGTGTGAGAATTTTTACTGTTATTCATGTAATTTTCATAATTTATTCTATTTGCTAATATGGACTGACAGAAGTATGTCAGGAAGCTGTTCAGTTTTCTTATGACCCATGGAAACTTTCTGTTAATAATAACATAAACCTTTGTGAAAATCTCTGGCACTGATTAATATAAACTAAAATTTTATTTTCAGTTTAAATTCAATAAGCAATAAATTTCCAGCTCTGTTAGAATTCCTCTTATTAGGATATTTTGAAAATTTGCTCTTGTTTTTTCATATTTGGGAAAATTTGGAGTTTAGTGTAATTAAAGATTTTACAATTTTAAGACTTAAGATTTTAAGTGGTTAAGAAATATTTAAAAATTTTCTTACATTTTATAGATAAGGTGACCAAAATTAATGTTTATGTATTTGATACAAAGATCTCTGTTGTATTGTTTTAGATTAGTTGAATTTATAGTACTTTAATTAAAAAAAAGATTTTATTTATTTATGAGACCGCAAGAGAGCACAAGCAGAGTAGAAAAAGGGAGAAGGCTCCCTGTGGAGCAAGAAGTCTGATGTGGGGCTCAATCCCAGGACCCTGGGATCATAACCTGAGCTGTGAAGGCAGATGCTGAACGGACTGAGCAACCCAGGTGCCCCAAATTTATGGTACTTTTGATAGTATAGTTCATGTTTGTTTTCATATAATGCTCCTTATGGAGAGAATTTCCAGTTCTCTCATTTCCTTCATACATTTCAGACCATTCCTTTTTAGAATTTAAGTATTAAATTTCTAAAATTTATATATGAAATTCCTACTCCTTTCTTAGCACAAGAAGAAATTTGCAAAGATTTCACTGCGAATAGAGAATATTTTACTCAAAATAGTGTAAAATATTTTCTTTCAGGAAACTCAGAGTGTTTTAATAATTATGCATGATTTATAGTAATTTAAGAAATTATTTATCAGGTGTCTCCCAAGTGTACTTCCCTCTGGAGCTTAATAAACCTTCTACAAACATCAAGTCCTTAATGAAAAAATAACATTTATGGCAGCATTATAAATTAACATAATAAAGTGCAAAATTATGTGGAACAGGCAATAAGAATGAAGCAATAAATACAATAATTATATGATATGGGCAATAAGTATAGTTCAGGAAAGGAGAAATGATGTAAACAGGATTCATAAGAAAAGTTTCACAGAGGAGATGAAATTCAATCTGATTTTTACATTGTATTTAAACAGGAAAGATAGAGGAAGGCATTCTCCATGAGAGAGCAGAATTTGTGAAGGTATTAATTAGTTCAAGCTCCTTAACATGGAACAAAAGACTTAAGACCTATGTGCTTCTCATGCCTCATCTCTTCTTCCAGCTTTACATGGTAAACTTTAACCTTAAGCTGTTTTTAGTTACTCATTTAAAATGATGTTGTGTCCATCTGTGCCTTTGCTTATGCTATTTTTCCTCTCTAAAACACTTTTATCTCATTTTTCACTTTGCTAACTTCTTAACTTTTAAAAATTTTAAGCCTCAGTACAGAGGTCACCGCCCCCACAAAGTCTCAGACCTTTTCAATTCTTCCTTGATTTTTTCCTTGCTGGATTAGAAGTCCCTTCTTTCTGTTGTTATAGTGCTAAGGATCTCTAGCATTGCACATGACCATATTGTATAATACTTATTTTCATACATCTGTTACTCAGTACTCAACTCCTAGCCGTCACTTCTTCAATTATCCCCTCTCTTCTCACTTAATTCCTTGATCTTTACTGATTTCTTTCTGTACAATGTAAAATGTTCCAATTTCTCTCTTTCCCTTCCCTTTACTTTATTAGTTATGACCTTAAACTCTCTTTTATCTTGCTTCTCACCTCAGTTTGTGAAGACTGCTCAATGACTTCCTACTTTTTCAAAATTAGTTTGTGTCAGTATGAACTACCGTCCCATCTTTCAACCAGATTTAGTTTTCCTTTGCTCAGGGTCTGTCTCAAAATCCTTTTTTTGAGAACTATTTCTTGATTCCTCAGTAGCCTGAAATCTCTTCTCCATAGATGAATTAAGTCAGATTTTTACTGCTAGAAGTATTGCTAGACATCAGGTACTTCAATTTGCTATTGTACTTGTAGCTATTTTGGTAATGAGACTATATATATATATATATATATATATATATATAAATTAACAAATAAAAATTTAAACTTTGTATAGCATCTTTATTTTATAGGTGAAGTAATTGAGGCTTGGGCACTATGTGATTTGAATTATCTTAACACAGAGCACCTTTTTTTTTCTATCATGTCTATCATGCCTAGTATTATCATATCTGGGCTTACACTTATTTGAATGAATACTTTATCTACCTTTCTAGATTTTGAAGATAAAGACCATTCACTCAATTTGTATAATTTGCAGTTTTTTAAACAGATGTGTTAAATTGTATCAGTCTTGGTTCTTTATTGTCTCTCTCGGTCTAATTTAAAAAAATCTAGCTGTGGACACTTTTCCATTTTCCTCCATTACATAATTACTCTTCCGTAGGTTTTTCTAGGATTGTGAAATATTTCTTTTAAAGTTTATCATTGTTACGAGGCACACTGATTGTACATCCTACCTTATTTGACTCATGGTTTCCAAATACTATCCTCCTCACCTTTTCCAAAGTATAGGAGTTATACAGTCAATTCATTGCAACGCGCTATGAAAAAAATATTGAGTGCTTGACTTTTTTTAAAAATTTTGTATTAGGCAATGTGAGGACACAGAAATGAGAGAGACTTAGCCTCTTGTCAAGGAACTTACAATATAATGTCTAACATAACCATTGCTAATATAAGATAGAATATGAGTGCGAATGTACTCAGTTCCTATTTGGCATTGTCCTATACATAAAAGTCCCTTTGTTCCTTCACTTTTAGAGGGGATACACTCTAGAACATAATACTTATACTACTATTATATAATAAAGCATCTTGAGGGAGTTAAAGTGGTTTCCCAATCCAAGATCAGATAATTAAATAATGTTTATATATTTTTAGATCATGTTATGGCATTTTTTTCTGAATCTTTTCCAATCTACCCACACACCAGCCTGTGTGTAATTAATGAATACAGTTTTTCACGCAAGCATGCACTTTTTGTGACACGTCATCCATATTTTATATTTTAAATATTAATAATTACTTATGAAGGGGATAGGCTTATGAGACTGATTTAGAATTCAGTTCAAGTTTTAAGAGTGTTCCTAAGAATAAAAGGCAATATGATAAAACCAATTTAAGTGTTATTTAAGGAAGAAAAGGAAACTTGGAAGTTCTAGCTCTTTAACAAAGAATTTGTGTGTGTGGGGGGATTCTATTTTAGTTACTGAGAAATCAAATTGTTTTTTATATTTGTAAAGCTGTTGATGATTTTGCTTATACTCTTTGAATGTTTTAGCTAATGTCAAATCCTACCAATTGTTATTATGTGAAATGATAGTGTGAAATTGATGCTGTTATAGTATAACAATAAGGACGTGACTCATGTATTTTATGTACACACGCATTCAACTGTAGTGACAAATGGCTTCATGCTGTGTGATTAAATGCATATTAGCGTTTGCCCTAGGCATTTGATTATTACCATCTTTACTTCATTATATTACCACACTGTATGGCCATATAATTTATAAGATAATACACACATCACTTTGTTGCTGATAGGAATTATTCTGTTTTATGGATGGTGTCCTTTAATTTTGCCTTTCATGGATTATAAAATTGGTTAATATCTGCTGAAGTGAATCACTGGAGAAGCAAATAAAGATGTTGGCCTCAGGTCACAGTGTCATTTGTGATACTGGCAAAATCTTACAGGCTCATTTATCCCTGTACATGATTGATAACAGCATGGGTTAAATGGAGAAAGCTTTGCTTCTATTAAAGGATCATCATGAATGAAGACCTCCCACTTAAAAGTCAGGCATGATGAGAAGACAAGAGACTATCTACAGGTCAAATTAAATAACTTAAATAATTTAAGTAGAATGACAGTGTAATTTGTCCATTTTGTGTTATTACCCTGACCCCTATCAGGATTATAGGCTAACTTCCTTTCCTCTGTAGAGTATTTAAGATGTAATTTTTAATAAATACTATCCAAGATACAAAAGGCTTTATAACTCCTAAATTGTGGTAAAATATAGATTTTTATTATGTAGTTTTGAAAAAAGCTCTTTTTAAAAAAATGTCAATACTTGCAAAATATAAAATCAGTAATGTGAATGCTGAGGTAATATTTCAAACATTTTATAATATTGGCTTTATTTCTTAAGACTTTTTGATAATGAAATATTATAAACATATTTGTTTTGTTATAAGCATATTTATTATAAATGTTTACAAATACATTAAATAATAAACTTATTATGAAGTATTATAAATAAATGAACTATTTGTAAGATTTTGCTATTAACACATTGGAGCCAAATATTAAAAATAAAGATACAGTCAGCATCTTTTAATGACTTCTTTCCTGTATGGAATCATTATTTGAATTTATTCAAATTGTGTTTCAAAATAGGGAAAAGCCTGCTATAATAAAATCAGTATGAAATGTGAGAGTATTTTGGTCTATAGAGTGAAAAGTAAATTAAACCTCAAATTAAATATTTCATATCTCTTTGAAATGACCAAAAAGACATGTTTTGTCCATACTAGCATCCTCATTTCTTTTTTTTTTTTTTTAGCATCCTCATTTCTTGTTCACTAGCTGTTGAACCCCTATGTGCCAGAACTTTAATACATTACCTCCTTTAATCCTCATACCCTGTAAAGTCAGTGTCATTACCACTGTTGTATAAATAAGGAAACTGAAATGCAAAGAGGTCACATAGCTAGTAAGAGAAGGCAGAATTTGAATCCACATCTGTTGTGGGTTCTTATAGGAATTGACAAAAATGCATATGTCTTTTTCAAAAGCATACAATAAAAATCTATGTTTTAGCACAAAATTTCAAAACTCTTGTTTCTTTATCAAGCTGTCTAAAAATAGTATTGTAAACATTATTTTGGGGACGCCTGAGTGCCAGAGTTTGTTAAGCATCCAACTCTTGGTTTCTGCTCAGGTCATGATCTCAGGGTTGTGAGATTAAGCCGAGTCAGGTTCCATGTTCAACACAGAGTCTGTTTGGGATTCTCTCTCTCCCTCTGCCCTCCCACTCATGCTCTCTTTCTCTAAGATAAATGAATCTTTATTTTTTATTTTTTAAAAAAGATTTTATTTATTTATTTGACAAAGAAACACTAGAGAGGGAACATAAGCAGGGGCAGTGAGAGAGGGAGAAGCAGGGAGCCCGATGACGGCTCGATTTTGGGACTCTGGGATCATGACCTGAGTTGAAGGCAGACGCTTAGCAACTGAGCCACCCAGTCTCCCCTAAATAAATCTTTAGGAAACAAAACAAAACTATTTTGGACTCTGGCCCAAGGTAAGAAATACATTTCACATTGTGATCCAGTACACATGCATGTATTTACATTTATATATAATTAATATGAAAGTTTAATGAAACTTGCTGTATGTGAGGATTGCAGATAAATCTAATCTAGTGGCAAATGGGTGACTCAGTTGGTCTTGGTTTTGGCTTAGGTCATGATCTCAGGGACCATGGGACTGAGCCCACGTCGTAGGACTCTGTGCTCAGTGGGAAGTCGGCTTGAGGAATCTCTCCTTCTGCCCCTTCCTCCCGCCCACCCTCTCTCTAAAACAAATAAATCATTAAAAAAAAGTCTAACCTATCCTGTTCTTTTCTCTCCTCCTTCATAAAAATGCTGCTTGCAACTAAGCTGATTTCTTATATCTCTCTGAGGGTTCTCAACTGAAGTAATTCTGTAACAGCTCAAAACATAATAAAATTTTTTCCTCCATTGTACGTACTCTTTATAGAAAGCAGAATAGAGAAAATATCACTTATGTTTTGATCACTGAAAGATAACTACAGTTATCATATTGATGTACTCCATTTCAGTATTTTTTTGATGACATTTATATGGGTATGGTTTTAATCATGATGCTTATATAATTTTGAATTGCAGCTTTTTTTTTTTTTTTTAAGTAGGCTCCATGCTGGGTGTGGAGCCCAACTCAGGGCTTGAACTCACAACGTTGAGATCAAGACCTGAGCTGAGATCAAGAGTCAGACCTTTAACTGACAGAGCCACCCATGCACCCCTTGAATCTTAAAAAATTTAGTGTGTACTTCATCAGTTATGTATGTACATAATGTAAATAGAATTTTTATAAGGTTTGTTTGGAAAAAACAATAATTCACTCTGTCATTTTCTCTTCTCCAGAGCAACTACTTTAAGCTCTTTTAGCTTATTCTTTAGCCATTTACTTCCACATGTCTAAATAATATACTTATCATTGCTGTTTCATGATTTTCCAGTTTTAGGCATTATCTAATGACTCTCCATGAATGGAGGTGAAGATTTAACTATTTTTCATCTCATGTCCTAACTTCTCTCCTCTTACATGGTTGAATACAACCATCCATTTTATGATAGATATATCGTAATCTTGACTATATGTATATTATGACTGAGTAATGCTATTTATAACTGAACAATTTTAGTATTATATGATTATTGTTCCTTTCCTGTATGACATCCCCCAACCATTGTCTTGTTTCCTCAATGCCTACTTTTTGATGTGTTCATTACTAATTCAACCCCAGAATTTTCTCATTTATGTAAAACTCTTATTAGTGACTTAAAAACAGTTAGTAATCTGTTCATTTCATCTTATTGAGAGCTTTCTACTAGAGCCTACTATAGCACACCAATCCGGACTGTTGCTGTACAAGCTCCCTTCACCATCACAGGGCTTTGTTTCTTCTCTCTTTAATTTAAAGTCCCTTGTTTCCTGGATTCCACATCTTCCTCCTTGCAGAAATCCTTAAGTAATTCCTGAGAAAGAATGCATGGAGTGTAAATTGTTTTGGAAATTGTATGTCTAAAAGTATTGTTTACCTCCACATTTGTCATGGCAGTAAAATTCCAGTTTGGTGATAGCTTGGAAGACTTAACTTCTTTATTCCAGATTTCATTGTAGATATATTGAAAACTCTAATTCTTCCTCCTTTGTATGAATTTTTTTTTTCTTTTTGGAAGCTTGTAGGACCTCTCCATTTCTCTAGTGTTCTGTTATTTCCCCATGATATGTCTTGGGGCCAGCACTTCATGAGCTTTTTGCAAACTCATATTTTTTAGTTCTAAGAAAATCAATCTTGACAATTTATCTTGATTTATTTTATTTTTTCAAAATTTTATTCATTTATTCATGATAGAGAGAGAGGCAGAGTGAGAATCGCTCCCAGTAGAGCAAGAGCCTGATGTGGGAACTTGATCCCAGGAGTCTGGGATCAGGACCTGAGTTGAAGGCAGATACTTAACCAACTGAGTCACCCAGGCATCCACCAGTTTTCCATGATTTATTCTCTAATTTATCTCTATTTTTTTAACTTCTAGGGTAAAGTTATTGGATCTTCTGAATTGTTCCTCTAATTCTTTTTTCTTCAATTCTGTATTTCTTTGCCTTTTTGTTCTTCTTTTTGTAAAATTTCTTCAATTTTGTCTTTATTTCTACTAAATTAAAAGAATATTTCTGAGAATCTTCCTTTTATCATAGCATCTTACTTTTTTCATAAATGAAGTATATGGTCTTATCTTTTAATGAGAATATGAAAGATGTTTCTTTTGAGAGTGTTCCTTCTGTTTAATCTTCTCTTCCTCTAAATTGCATTTAAAAATTTTTCATTTGTTTTGGTCTCTGTGTTTGGAATTAGACACTTACCCTCGAAAGTCTATTGATCTTTAGCTCTCTGCTGTTTCAGAATGAGGACTCAGAAAAAGTGGATTGGAAGCTCTAAACATGTGGGTACAGCTATGGACTCTGGTTTTTAAGGCAATCCAATTAAAACATTTTGTACGGAAGCTCCCAGTGTTATATTACTTATATCTTTTTTTCTTGGCCCAAATTCCCTTGAAAACACACTTCCAGTCTCCTGCTTTGAGAGCTGTCTGACTGTCAGCAGCTGTGGCAGCTGTAGAGGAAGAAGACTAGTCAGGTAGGGCTGTTTCAACGTTTGATATGTACACTTTTCAGGATAGTCGGTCCCTCCAACCCTTGAGCTGTTATCCCTTATTGTAGAGACCCTCTGCTTTTATCACCTTTAGATACAGCTTTTAATCTGTGCAGATGAGGGAAGGGTAGTCATCTGGCTAACCAGAAAGGGAATCTTGGGTCTAACCTCTCTTTTTTTTTTTTTTTTTAAGATTTTATTTATTTATTTGACAGAGAGAAACACAGTGAGAGAGGGAACACAAACAGAGGGACTGAGAGAGGTAGAAGCAGGCTTCCTGTCGAGCAGGGAGCCCCATGCAGGGGTAGATGTGGGGCTGGATGCAGGGCTCCATACTGGGTCTCCGGGATCCTGACCTGAGCTGAAGGCAGCCGCCTAACCGACTGAGCCACCCAGGTGCTCCAAGCCTGTTTTTACAAAACAAAACTGTACAATGCACACAATAAGATGCTATCTCTTAGTAGTAGGATTATGGGTATTTTGTCTTTTTGATTAAGTGTACTACTTTCTTCTTCTTCTTCTTCTTCTTCTTCTTCTTCTTCTTCTTTTTTAAGATTTTATTTATTTGACACAGAGAGAGATTGCAAGTAGGCAGAGAGGCAGGCAGAGAGAGAGAGAGAGAGGAAGCAGGCTCTCTGCTGAGCAGAGAGCCCGACAGGGGCCTCGATCTCAGGACCCTGAGATCATGACCTGAGCTGAAAGCAGAGGCATCAACCCACTGAGTCACCCAGGCGTCCTCTTCTTCTTCTTCTTTTTTTTTTTTTTTGAAGATTTTATTTGTTTGACAGAGAGAAACACAGACAGAGGGGGAACACAAGCAGGGCGAGTGAGAAAGGGAGAAGCAGGCTTGCCACTCAGCAGGGAGTCTGATGCTGGGCTTGATCCCAGGACTCCAGGATCATGACCTGAGCCAAAGGCAGACACCTAACGACTGAGCCAGCCAGGCACCCTAACCTCTCTTAAATAGACATCCAAGCAATTGTCCTGTTTTTGGACACATTTGCCTTCATCTTTAGAGGTTCTGGTATCACTAGGCTTTTGCAGGGGTGAGGAGGAGAGACCAGGGAAGAGGTGTAGGGAAAGGGGGTGAGTGATGTAAGCCAGATTTCTTTCCAGTTTTCTGTATTACTTGCTTTGCTTTCTCAGATCTTGTAAATACTAATACTCCTCTATCTGCCTGCCAAAAAACAATGTTTTTTTGTTTTTGTCACAATTCTTATTTGCTTTGCCCAAGGTTTATGCCTTAAATTGCCTGCTGTTATTTTAGTGGGGCTGAACTAAGTACTTGTGTTCAACTTACTATCTTTTTTAAAAAAAATTCTTTATTGATTTATTGAGAGAGAACATGCAGGAGCGGGGGAAAGTCAGAGGGAGAGGGAGATACAGACTTCCTTTTCAATGGGAAGCCCAGCATGGGGTTTGTGCCAAGGACCCTGGGATCATGACTTGAACTGAAGGCAGATGCTTAACTAACTGAGCCACCCAGGCATCTCCCCAACCCACTATCTTTAAGTGGAAGACTCTAAATTCTGTTGTTGTTGTTGTTGTTGTTGTTGTTGTTGTTGATTATTTGCTCTTTATAAACATACATAAACATTTTGTTGTTATAAACTATACAAACACAATATTGAGAGTCAATATAATGTAGTGGTTAAAAATTATTGGGTTTAGGGACGCCTGGGTGGCTCAGTTGGTTAAGCGACTGCCTTCGGCTCAGGGCATGATCCCGAAGACCCAGGATCGAGTCCCACATCGGGCTCCCTGCTCGGCGGGAAGCCTGCTTCTCCCTCTCTCACTCCCGCTGCTTGTGTTCCCTCTCTGGCTGTGTTTCTCTCTGTCAAATAAATAAAATCTTAAAAAAAAAATAATTATTGGGTTTATATCTTGGTTCTGTCCCTTATGTGTAACTTTGGGCAAATTAATCTCTTTATGTCTCAGTTTTTTCATTTCTGAAATGGAAATACTAATAGTAAATATCTCATAAAGTTGTTTAGAAAAGTAAATATAGTGTTAAGAGTGTGTTGCATATATTAAGTGATCAACAAATATTAGCTATTTTCTCCCAACCTGCCCCCCTCCTGTATGTGCACATGCTCTCTCTCTCGCCCTAAAAAAATAACCTAATGTTATATGTGGCAAGAAACAAATACTGAGTCACTAAATAGATGGACTTATAGTACATTTATTTATTTTTTTAAAAGACTTATTTATTTGAGAAAAAGTATGTGTGTGCATGAGCAAGAGGGGCAGAGGGAGAGGGAGAGTCTCAAGCAGACTCAGCACTAAGCACAGAGATCTGCAGGGGATTTGATCTCATGACCCTGAGATCATGACCCTGAGTCAAAACCAAGAGTTAGAGGTTTAACCAACTGTGCCACTTAGGTGCCCCAAAGTATGTATCTGATAAATGAATAACATTTTGACATTTTATATATATGGAACATTCTGATGGAAATAACTTAGTCTTCTCTAGTAATAAAAAAATCACAAATGAAAATGTAGCAACTATCTTAATTCAGTACCTTAAATCTGTTTTGAGATATGTTTGGATATAAGTAATAGATAAGTTCTATTTAAAGAAGTACAGCTTTTTTTTTTTTTTTTTTTTTTAAGATTTTATTTATTTGACAGAGGGAAACACAGCCAGAGAGGGAACACAAGCAGGACGAGTGACAGAGGGAGAAGCAGGCTTCCCGCTGAGCAGGGTAAAGAAGTACAGCTTTCTGGTAAAATAGTAATAATACTTAAAACATTTATATTATTATATATAATATTCTTTAGTTCCAATAGTGTAGAAATTGAAAGCAAACATAGTTGCAGATTTTTCCTGCTTTCTCTTCACATTTATTAATTTAAATGATTGAAGTTGTTAATCCATCTAAAAATATGTTTCAAGCTTTCAACAGTGCTGATCTCTTAAAATATGAACCTATATTTTTGGGTTAAACTTGAAATTTATTATCAGATTAGGAAACTAGGTCTCAGAAAAATTAGTCTTTTACTCCAAGGTTTCACAGTTGTCAGACTTGTCCGTTTTTTTTTTTTTTAAGATTTTATTTATTTGAGAAAAAGAGAGTAAACATGAGGTGGGAGGAGGAGCAGAGGGGCAAGCTGATTCCCCACTAAGTGTGGAGCTGGCTCTGAACTTAATCCCAGGACATGAGCTGAAGTCAGACACTTAACCGACTGAGCCACCCTGGAGCTCCAGAGCAGTCCTGTTTTTATGCAAATGAAGGCCTGAACACAGCAGAGAAGCAGTTTAAGGATCAAGTGGAAAATGTAGTTGAAATTGCTTTGTAATATGTAAGAAGTTATTCTAAGGGCACTTGGATTGCACAGTTGGTAAAGTGTCTGACTCTTCATCCTAGGCTGTGAGTTTAAGCTACATGTTGAGCAAGGAGCCTACTTAAAAAACAGTTTAGTTGCCATTTAATTCACTGAGTTCTTACTTTGTGCATAGACTGTATTAAATGATGCAGGATCATAAATTAAATAACTGTAGTATTGTTCTTACACTTTTAAAGAACACCCCATGTGACAGGAGATTGAACACAAATAGAAAAACTGGGGAATTATTATCAAATCTTGTGTTGAATTTAAGCACACAACAAGAATTTAGAGAATGGAAAGGTCAGAATGGAGTAGAGTTGTCAGGGAAGGATTCTTGGAGAAAAGATGCCTTGAATTGGGCATAAAACATGGATAGAATTTAGATAAGGGGGAGTTGAAAATTTATTCTAGGTATGGAGATGGGAATGAGGATGGATTAGGTAAAAGACAGTAAGGAAATTATAGTAGAGGACATCTTGGACATTTTTGGGAACTTTACTATGTACAGAAGATGAAAATTGAAAAGGAGGATGAAACTAGAAAGTGGGGAAATCTTAAAAGTCAGGCAGATGCATTTGGTCTTGGTTTGTAGATAAAAGGAACCCTGTTGAATTTGGAAATTGAGTTTTAAGTGGTATTTTGAAAAATAATTTTGGAGAAATACACAGATTATATTGAAGTGGGGGAGAATATTAAAGGGATAACAGGAAAAGGTGATTATAACTCATGTCTGAGGTAATGAGGGTGTGACTCGATTGATAGCAGTAGAAGTAGTGATGCAAAATGAATCTAAGGGCCAATTAGAAGGAAGAACAAACAGGTCTATTTAGATATTAGATTATGGGGATGAAGGAGAGTAAAAGAGGGAGAGAGAAAGAGAATGACAAAGATCAAAAGTTTAGTGAGTGTTCATCTTGGAGATTTAAATAAAATATGTGATACTACTGATACAATTGGAGTTTAAAAGACTTGAGGGTGAAAAAGTACGAATTTTGATTTGTTAAATAGGAGGTTAAAAAGAATGTGAATACTTCTGAGATACTGATTGAAGATGCATTGAGAATTGTTCACATGGTAGTCACTAGATAGAACTTTTAGCTGGAAGTAAATTTAGAGATAAAGTAAGAAAGTAGATTCAGAAAGGTCAAGCAATTTATCTGCAATCATGTGACTACCTATTAAAAGATTTTTTTTTTTTACTATCAACTGATTCTTAATCTGTTACTCTTTGAATGATTATGTGCCTATAGCAAGAGTTAACTAAGTATCTTTGAGGACTAGGGAAATGAAGTATATTCATTCAATATTCAACAAATATTTATGTAATCTTGGATATTATTCTATTATCAGGCCCTGTCCTAGGTGCTGAAGACATAGCATGGCCAATATAGATGAGATTGTACTCTCATAAGGATTATTTTTTAAATAAATTAAATAAAGATTTTATTTATTTGAGAGAGAGGGAGAGAGAGACAGAGAGACTGTGTGTGTGTGTGTGTGTGTGTGTGTGTGTGTGCGTGTGCATGTGCATGGTGGGGGGAGGGACAAAGGGAGAGGGAGAGAATCTCAAGCCAGCTCCGCAGGGAGCATGGAGCCCGTCGCAGGGCTCGATCCTATGACTCTGAGATCATGACCAGAGGCAAAACCAAAAGTCATATGCCCAACCCACTGAGCCACCCAGGCACTCTTCAAAGCTTGCTTTTTAAAGGAGGAGATATAATGAAGTTACTAGGTAATTAAGAGATAATTACTGAAGAGTAATAAGATATGATGCATATTGGAGAGCTAACATTTTTTTTTTAAAGATTTTATTCATTCACTTGACAGAGAGAAACACAGCGAGAGAGGGAACACAAGCAGGGGGAGCAAGAGAGGGAGAAGCAGGCCTCCTGCCGAGCAGGAAGCCTGATGTGGGACTCGATCCCGGGTCTCCGGGATCATGACCTGAGCCGAAGGCAGTCGCCTAGCCAACTGAGCCACCCAGGCGCCCTGAGAGCTAACATTTTTTAAAGATCTATTTATTAGAGTGTGCAAGTGGAATGAGGGGCAGAGAGAGAGAGAATATCAAGTGGATTCCACTCTAAGTGAGGAGCCTGATGTAGAACTTAATCTCACATCCCTGAGATTATGACCTGAGCTGAAACTGAGAGTTAGACGCACAATGGACTGAGCCACTCAGACACCCTTGAAGAAGTAACATTTGACGTGAGACCTGAAAAACATGAAGGAAATCCTGTGTAAATGTGGAGATAGAGCGTTCCTTGGAGAAGGAACAGCAAGTACAAAGACATTAAAGCTGGAATAAATTTGCTGTTTTGAACTGATAGATTTATTTAATACCAGTGTGTGCCAGTTGTTATGCGAGGTTCTGGGGGACAAGAATGAATAAAATAGCAATACTGGCTCTCACAATTGAGCAGCACATCATCTAGCTTTGCACTATCTGGTATACACATTTCTTTTGGTAAATTGATAAACAGTGTAACATATAGTTATCACCTTGCTTGTTATTTTCCCTCTATCATCTTTTTTTAAAAAAAAGTATTTGACACAGAGAGACAGAGAGAGCACAAGCAGGGGGAGTGGGAGAGGGAGAAGCAGGCTTCCTGCAGAGTGGGGAGCTCAGTGCGTGGCTTGATCCCAGGACCCTGGGATCATGACCTGAGCTGAAGGCAGAAGCTTAATGATTGAGCCACCCAGGTGCCCCCCCATCATCTTTGCCAGACTAATATTTAAGGTCTAGCACAAATGCTGTCTTTTCTGTAACATTGCTTATAAATCCTGTTGAAAGAATCAATTGCTTTCTTATCTGTATTTTCATAGGTATTTTGTATATGCTTCTATTCTTCTAGTCTCTGTGTCTGTCTTTCTAACCAAGTTGTGAGCTCATATCCTGAGAAACTTGTGTAGTGCTCTGCAGTATGCTAGGAACTTAACTATAAAGTTTCTTGAATCATCTCTGTGCAATTGATCATATACATATATATATATATATATATATACATGTATATACAATATATATATATATTTAGGACTAACATTGTTCAATGTTTTGCTCTATGCATGGCAGAATTTATATAGTTATATTGGAGGTGGGCTTTGAAAGCCTGTTTGAGACTTCTAAACATGATGGATTAACCACATACATTTGTTTTTCTCACTATGATTAAAATACATAAAAATAGTATTGACTCACAGAGACAAGGGAGAATGGGAGATAATTCAACAGTACCTATAAGAAAGCAAATAGAGGAGTGGTGATTGACTTAAAAATTTGAAAGTATGGTTAGCACTTGGAAATACCAAATAACTTGAAAGGCAGGAATAAGGTTTGGGCATAAAAAGGAAGACTTGTTGAAAATCTATGTGTAGAATACTTGAACCTCCCCAGGTCTCCTTCTCCCATAGAAGATGAGAAATTTAAAAATTTCTGAAAAACATTGAACCATTGCAGTTCCAGTCAGGAGTATACCAGACACAGTGGACAGGGATGAGTCATGGGCTTGCAAATAAATATTGAGTAAAAATCTACCCGCTGAACTGTGGAATCCTTATCTGTCTGTCATGCTGAGGAGGCGGTCCCTTAATGAAAAGACTGGCTCAGTTGGTTAAATGTCTGACTGTTGATTTTGGCTCAGGTTCTGATCTCAGTGTTGTGAGATTGAGCCCTATGTTGGGCTTCAGGCTGAAGATTCTTTCTCTCCCTCTGTAGCCCCCCATCAAAAGAATGCTTCTCCAAGCCAAGAGGATGGTATACTCTAGACTGTATAAGAACAGAATCTCCTGTGCTTAGAACATTTCTAGGTTTCTCCCTATGTAACTCTTCATCTGGCTGTTTATTTGTAACTTGTAATATCCTTTGTAATAAACTGGTAATCTAGTAAGTATACTGTGTTTCTGAATTTTGTGAGCTGTTCTAGCAAATTAATTGAATATGAGGAGGAGAGGGTCATGGAAACCTTTAATTTGTAGCCAGTTGGTCAGAAGTATAGGTGGCAACTAGATGTGCAGTTGGCATTTGAGGTGGTGAGGGGGCCAAGTCTTGTAGGACTGAACCCTTAACCTCTGGGATCTGATCTGGTGTTATCTCCAGGTAGGTAGGGTCAGAATTGAGTTAAATTGTAGTTCATCCAGCTGGTGTCACAGGAATGTTTGGGGTGGATTTACCCCAAAAGCCCATTTATTTGGTGACTAGAAGTATCAAAAGCGAAGTATTGTGTGTTGTGAAAAGGAAGACAGTAGAATTGTTTTTACAGTCTTCGTTCTGTTCCCTAAGGGTGTTCCTTCTAGTCCATTGTTTTCTTTTTGGTTCTATCTCTAGGTTCTTGGCTCAACTCTTCAATAGGCTCTTCATTTTCTGTAAGAAACCATCTCTGTAACTGAGTAGTTGTTTCAGTCTTGTTTTCTATCAGTAGAACTTTGGTGGCCCAGAAGCCTCTTCATTTTGAATCATATCAGTCCTTTTAGGTTCGGCTGGCAGTGCTTCTACCAGTACTGTAGGAACAAATGAAAATGAACAAACAAAAAAACAGAAATAGACATAATATAGTGAATAAACTGATGATTGCCAGAGGGGTCGAACATAGGGGGAAATGGGCAAAATGAGTAAAGGGAAGTGGGAAGTACAGGCTTCCAGTTAAGGAATAAGTCACAGGGTTGAAAGGTATAATATAGGGAAAAGAGTCAGTGATGTTGTAATAGTATTGTATGGTGACCGATGGCAACTATACTTGCCGTGAGCATAGCGTAACATGTAGAACTGTTGAATCACTGTGCTGCATACTTGAAATGAATATAACAGTGTGTGTCAACTATACTTTAATAAAAAAACCCACAAAATTTTCTGGGTTTCCTATGAATTATTTCCCCAAAGCCACATCCATAATTCTTTGGACAGTAAACCTGTCTTTACTTTGGACATAACAGGCTACTGTGAGATAATTTTCTTGAGATTCTTATAGAGTAAGTTTGCCTTGTATTTTTCAGAGACATTAAACGGTCTTTACATCCATCCTCTTGGTTTGATATTTATTTTGAACTGTTTCTTAGAGTGAGAATTTTTGTTGATTCGAGATACTAGAAATGTGAATTGGTTTTATTTTTCAGCCCAGCACATCTTGGGCCCTTCATATTCTCCACAGATTTGACTTAATGAACCTGAAAATTTTTCTTTTCTTTAATTCATCTCTCTTCTCCTATCTTTCATATTCATGCTGTTCTGATTATTGTAGCTTTGTAAAATAGTTTAAAATCGGGAAGTATGGTATCTCTAGCTTTGGTTTTTCTTCCTTAAGACTTCTTTGGTATTTGGAATCTTTTGTGTTTCCATACAAATTTTAGGATCGTTTGTTCTATTTCAGTGAAAAGTGCTATTGAAATTTTGATAGTTATTATATTAAATCTGTAGATTATTTTGGGTAGTATAGACATTTTAATAATAATTCATCCAATCCATGAACATGGAATATTTTTTTCATTTATTTGTGTTTTTAATTTCTTTGATCAATGTCTTATAGTTTTCAGTGTCTAGGTCTGTCTGTCTCTCTTTCTTTCTTTCTTTCTTTCTTTCTTTCTTTCTTTCTTTCTTTCTTTCTTTCTTTCTTTCTTTATTTATTTATTTGACAGAGAGAAACACAGCCAGAGAGGGAACACAAGCAGGGGGAGTGAGAAAGAGGGAAGCAGGCTTCCAGCCGAGCAGGGAGCCCGATGTGGGACTCGATCCCGGGTCTCCAGGATTATGACCCGAGCTGAAGGCAGTCGCTCAACCAACTGAGCCACCTAGGCATCCCTAGGTCTTTCACCTTCTTGACTGAATTTTATTCCTATTTTTTTCTTTTGGAAGAAATGAAAATGAGATTGTTTTCTTAATTTCTCTTTCTAATAGTTGGTTATTAGTATATAGAAATGCAACAGGTTTTTGTATATTGATATTGTATCCTAAAGATTTACTGAATTAATTTATTCTAATAATTTTTTGCTGATGCCGTTAGGGTTTTCTGTATAAATGTCATCTGCAAATAGTGACAGTTTTACTTTTTCCTTTCCCATCTGGGTGTCTTTTATTCCTTTTTTTCTTGCCTAATTGTTCTGGTTAGGACTTTTAGTACTATGTTGTTACTATGTTGAATAAAAGTGAGAGGTTGGCAACCTTGTTTTAGTCCTAATGTTAGAGGAAAATCTTAGCTTTTCATCTTTCAGTGTGATGTTAGCTATGGGTTTTTCATATATGGCTTTTGTTATGATGAGGTATTTGTTTTATTTTTTAATTGTTATTTTTTAGCTATTATTTTTTAAAAAAGATTTATTTATTTGAGAGAGAGAGTGAGAGGGAGAGAGAGACCAGGAGCAGGGGGTAGGGGTGGAAGGAGAAGCAGTCTGTAATGGGAATCGATCTGAGGATCCTGGAATCATGACCTGAGCCTAAGGCAGACACTTAACTGGCTGAGTCACCCAGGTGCCTGTTAGCTGTTATGTTTTGAGGGATTTGTTTTAAGAATAAAGGATTTATATTTTCAACCTTATACTACTAAACTGTTTTCCAAAGTGGTTTTGGCAGTTTATACACTGACAGTGTCTGGGAGTTCCCATTGCTTCTTTTTTTCAGTAATACTTGGCATTGTCAAACTTTAAAATTTTTGCCAGTCTGAGAAGTATGTTGTGAAATGTTGGGAGTTTTAATTTTCATATTTTTAATAATAATTTATTTTATTTTTCACTGTTTCAAGATTCATTGTTTATGCACTATACCCAGTGCTCCACGCAATACATGCCCTCCTTAATAACCACCACCAGGCTCACCCATCCCCCCACTGCCTTCCTTTCAGAACCCTCAGATTATTTCTCAGAGTCCAAAGTCTCTCATGCTTCATCCTCCTCTCTGATTTACCCCAGTTCACCTTTCCTTTCCTTCACCTAATGTCCTTCATGTTACTCTTTATGCTCCACAAGTAAGTGAAACCATAAGATACTTGGCTTTCTCTGTTTTGCTTATTTCACTCAGCATAATCTCTTCCAGTCCTGTTTACATTGCTACAAAAGTTGGGTATTCATCCTTTCTGATAGAGGCGTAATATTCCATTGTGTTTATGGACCATATCTTCTTTATCCATTCGTCTGTTGAAGGGCACCTTGGCTCTTTCCATAGTTTGGCGATTGTGGCCATTGCTGTTATGAACATTGGGGTACATATGGCCCTTCTTTTCACTACATCTGTATCTTTGGGGTAAATACTGAGTAGTGCAATTGCAGGGTCATAGGGTAGCTCTATTTTTAAATTTTTTTTTTTTTTTTAAAGATTTTTTATTTATTTGACAGAGAGAAACACAGCCAGAGAGGGAACACAAGCAGGGGGAGTGAGAGAAGGAGAAGCAGGCTTCCCGCCGAGGTGGGAGCCGGATGTGGGACTCGATCTCCGGTCTCCGGGATCATGACCTGAGCTGAAGGCAGTGGCTTAACCAACTGAGCCACCCAGGCGCCCCTATTTTTAATTTTTAAAGGAATCTCCACACTATTTTCCAACATGGTTGCACCGACTTGTATTCCTACCAACTGTATAAGAGGATTCCCCTTTCTCCACATCTTCTCCAGCATTTCCTGTTCCCTGTCCTGTTAATTTTGGCCATTCTAACTGGTGTAAGATGGTATTTCAATGTGATTTTAATTTGAATTTCCCTGATGGCTAATGATGATGAACATTTTTTCATGTGTCTGTTAGCCATTTGTATGTCTTCTATGGAGAAATATGTCTGTTCATGTCTTCTCCCCATTTTTTGATGTGATTGTCTTTTTTTGGGTGTTGAGTTGAGGAGTTCTTTATTGATCTTGAATATCAGCCCTTTGTCTGTAGTGTCATTTGTGAATATCTTCTCCCATTCCGTGGGTTGCCTTTTTGTTTTGTTGACTGTTTCCTTTTACACTAGTGTCAAAGAGCAGCCAATTCTCTTGCCTCAACTGTAACCCATCCTGCTGCCTTCCTTGAGGGGTCTGAAATGAGTAGGGAGCTTGCCAGGTTTGAAGGTTTGAAGGTTTGAAGTTGACCTCCCCACCAAATCTGAGCTGTGTGACCTTGGGCAAGGTACTTCAGGTTGCTGAGCCCTGTTTCCTCTTTGGAAAATGGTACTGTTGGGAGAATTCAATGAGGTAAGATATGTAAAACACTTAGCACAGTGCTTATCACAGAGGAGATAATCTTAGTTAAATGCCATTCTCTCTTTCTCCCAGTAGGGTTTAATTGCTCTAGTCGTTGTGGTCCCAAAGCATTTTGATTATGTCAGCTTATGGCATCCAAAAATTATTTGCTATGCAGAAGCTTTTTATTTTGATGAAGTGCCAAAAGTTCATTTTCGCTTTTGTTTCCTTTGCCTTTGGAGACGTGTCTTGAAAGAAGTTGCTGTGGCCGATGTCAAAGAGGTTACTGCCTATGTTGTCCTCTAGGATTTTGATAGATTCCTGCGTCATGTTGAGGTCTTTCATCCATTTTGAGTTTATCTTTGTGTATGGTGAAAGAGAATGGTTGAGTTTCATTCTTCTATACATAGCTGCCCAATTTTCCCAGCACCATTTATTGAAAAGACTGTCTTTTTTCCACTGGATATTTTTTCCTGCTTTGTTGAAGATTATTTGACCATAGAGTTGAGGGTACATATTTGGACTCTCTACTCTGTTCCATTTGGCTATGTGTCTGTTTTTGTGCCAGTACCATTTTATCTTGGTGATCACAGCTTTGTAATAAAGCTTGAAATCAGGTAACATGATGCCTCCAGCTTTGTTTTTCTTTTTCAACATTTCCTTAGCAATTTGGGGTCTTTTCTGGTTCCATATGAATTTTAGGATTCTTTGTTCCAGCACTCTTTGAAAAATGCTCGTGGAATTTTGATCAGGATGGCATTGAAAGTATAGATTTCTCTGGGCAATATAGACATTTTAACAATATTTATTCTTCCAATCCATGAGCATGGAATGCTTTTCCATCTTTTTGTGTCTTCTTCAATTTCTTTCACGAGTGTTCTGTAGTTCCTTGTGTATAGATCATTTACTTCTTTGGTTAGGTTTATTCCAAGGTATTTTATGGTTTTTGATGCTATAGTAAATGGAATCGATTCTTTAATTTCCCTTTCTATATTTTCATTGTTTGTGTATAAAAATGCAACTGATTTCTGTGCATTGATTTTGTATCCTGCCACATTATTGAATTGTTGTGTGAGAGATGAGGAACAAGACAAGGATCCCCACTCTCACCACTGTTGTTCAACATAGTGTTAGAAGTCTTAGAAACAGCAATCAGAGAACAAAAAGAAATAAAAGGTATTCAGACTGGCAAAGAAGAAGTCAAACTCTCTCTCTTTGCAGATGACATGATACTTTATGTGCAAAACCCAAAGACTCCACCCCGAACTACTAATTTTCATATTCTTGATTACTAATGGGACTGAGCATCTTTTCCTGTGTATATTGGCTATTTGGATGTATTCTTATTAAGTATCTGTTTAAATATCTTGCACACTTTTCTATTGGTTTATCTGTCCTTTTTTAATTTAAATATATTCTGTGATATTACTCCTTTTTTGGTCACATGTGTTCAAAGTATCTTTTCTTGCTTTGTGATTTATCTTATTCTCTTTATGATGTCTTTTGATGAACAGAAGTTCGTAATTTTATTTTATTTTATTTTTTTAAAGATTTTATTGATTTATTTGACAGAGAGAAACACAGTTAGAGAGGGAACACAAGCAGGGGGAGTGAGAGAGGGAGAAGCAGGTCTCCTGCAGAGCAGGGAGCCTGATGCGGGGCTCCATCCGGGGACTCCAGGACCATGACCTGAGTGGAAGGCAGGTGCTTAACGACTAAGCCACCCAGGTGCCCCTTCTCTGGAAAGAATTGTTATTTGGTTCTGCCTCGTTCTTATGGGCACTATCAGTCCAGAAATATTTGAAATACTATTCATAAACTGAAGTTTCTTTCACCATCCTATGAAACAATCTTTGTTGACAAACTCATCTGAAATTAAGTTATTTCATCTACTTGGCACCTGGCCAATTAGCATATAGAAGATAGGTTATTTTTGCTTCAACCTTTCCTGAGTTTAACTCTTCTGAGTTCTACTTAATATAATAAGTCTCTTATTGGGCTTTCTACTTTGGCAGGCCCTAGGTTTGTATTCCCTATCTCTCAAACCAAAGGTCATCGATGCTATTATTTAATTTTATTCAATTTGCCAAATGTCCACAGTGTAAAGATGGCTTTTTGTGTTCAGTTTATTTCTTGGTTGATGGTCTTTTTGGAATTTAGAATTTGGCTTCATGATTTTTTTTTATTATCTTGCTAGGTCTTTAATACTTTTTAAAAAGTTTAGAGATATTTTATTCAAAATTATTAGTTGTTCTTAGTTGGAAGATTCATCCAGATAATATAACCCTTCCTTTTCAGGACTGGAAGTTTCCATTTTCGAAAGTTTCTTGTGTACAAGATGTGATGGTTAATTTTATGGGTCAAATTGGCTAGGCTATGAAGGGTAAACTCATTTTAAAAAATAAAAAAAATATATATTGACCAAATGTATTTGGCCAAATACCTGTCTAGATACTGCTGTGAAGGTAATTTTTAGATGAGAGAAACATTTAAATAGGTAGACTTGAATAAAGCAGATTATCCTCCATAATGTGGGTGGTTCTCATCCAAACAGTTGAAGGCCTTAGAGGAAAAGACTCAAGTTTCCCAAGGAATAAGGAATTCTGCTTCTGGTTTGCCTTTGGTCAAGTTGAAGTATCAACTCATCACTGAGTGTCCAGCCTGCTGGCCTGCCCTGAACATGTCAAGTTTGCATGAACTCAGTCACATGAACCAATTTCTTAAAATAAATTTATCTGTCTCTGTACATATACATCCTATTGGCTCTGTTTCTCTGGGTAATGCTTGCTAAAATAATACCTATCAGAATGGCTAAAATAAAAATAGTGATAACATCGAATACTGGTGGGGATATGTAGAAGCTGGATCACTTGTACATTGCCAATGAGAATGGAAAAGGGTATTACCATTCTAGAAAATAGTTTGGCAGTTTTTTTCACAACCAAAAGTGGATTCTATTCATTCAGCCCAGCAATTATACTCTTGGACATTTATCTCTAAGAAATGAAAACTTAACATCATGTAGAAACTTGTGTATGAATATTCATTCATGACAGCCTTACTCGTAAAAGCCAGAACTGAGAACAACTAGATGTCCTTTAGTGAGTGAGTGCATGGTAAACAAACCGTAGTATTTCCATACCATACACTATTACTTGGTGATAGAAAGGAATGAACTGTTGATACAGCAGCTTAGATGAACTTCAAGGTGATTATTATGAATGAAAAAAATCCAATATTTTTTTTATTAGGGAGATTAACTAATTATGTGATCTCTACACCCAGTGTGGGGCTCAAATTCACAACCCTGAGATCAAGAGTCACATGTCCTACCGACTGAGCCAGCCAAGCACCCCTGAAAAAAATTCAGTTAATAGGTTATATGATGCATGATTCCATTTAGAAATAGAGATAGATTAGTGTAGTAGTGGGTATGGAAACAAAGCTGTATGAGGTAATTATGGTGGATGGTACCATTCTATATTTTGATTGCAGTGGTAGTTTCGTGAAGCTGTAGATATAATAAACTTGCAAAGAATTATACACACACACGCACAAATGAGTGAATGTGTAACTGGTAGAATTATTATAAATTCTATGGATTGTACCAATGTCAGATACACAGTTTCTATAATGGACTATTATTCTGCAAGATATTAACATTGGGGAAGGCTGAGTGAATGGTATATAGGGCTCCCTGTACACTTCTTTCCAACTATCTATGAATTGATAATTATTATGAAAATTTGAAAAGAGCAGTTTCTTGAAGTCCATCTCATACATTATCTGGGTCAAGAAGGATATACAAGTGTCTTGTTTTTTGTTTTTTTTTTTTTAATATTTTATTTATTTGACAGAGAGATCGCAGGTAGGCAGAGAGGCAGGCAGAGAGAGAGGAGGAAGCAGGCTCCCTGCTGAGCAGAAAGCCCGATGCAGGCCTTGATCCCAGGACCCTGAGATCATGACCTGAGCCAAAGGCAGAGGCTTTAACCCACTGAGCCACCCAGGCACCCCAAGTGTCTTGGTTTTTAATAAAAAGCAGTTACTCTATTTTTCCTCTTTCACTTTTGTAAGGTTTAAAGATTGCATTACTATTCGTATTCATACCATCCTTACAGAATGCTGTATATCAAGGCAAAGTTAGAAAGTAGTGTCTTAGCAGTCTTGAAATGAAGCAATTAGTGAAGGGTCAAGCCTTGCCAGCAACTTTAGGAATCTAGCTTTAGGACATGGTGTTTAGCGGCATGCAGAAAATTTAGTCCCTGCAGATACTAAAGTAACAGAAGAAGCCTCAGCCACAGAGAAACTGTGCATGGGTCCATCATTGCTCAATGTTTCGTGTATCATGATCACAATAGGAATGATGACAAAACTGTTATTCAGTGTTAAACCTAGAGGATTATGGGATACAGGTTGTTATATTTTTATGGTTACTGTGCTTGTACTTTAAATGATTTTTTTCAGTTAAAACCTTTTTATATTACAGGAAATAAATGTTAATATGGAGAATGATTTTAAGTCTGATTCGTCATCCTCTACCTTTCCTCTTCAAAGTTCTTCGGAGACAATATTTTCTATTCAGCTATTAGATTTCAAAACAAGCTTACTGGAAGCATTAGAAGAGTTACGTATGAGAAGGGTAAGCTCATTTTTAAAATGATTTTTTAAATCAGAGAACTTAATTTTGTCCAGCCATTTGGTTTAAGGGGGAAAAAAGGCCTAAGTAACTTCTTATTTTGAAAGAAGGAATACAGTGCAGATAATGAAGTAAAAGAGAAAAGGACAGATCTAGCTGATATCACAGAAGGAAAAAGAATTTAAAAAATAAAATGGATTTTCAGATTGCTAAGTATTTAATAAGTCAGCTAGTATTTACTGAGTGCCTTAGAGTACGTAGGTAGCACATAGTTAGACACTATGGCTGATTAAAAAAGAGTTGCTCTTCAGGAGGTTACATTTTTGTTAAAGGCTATGAGATAGATGCCTACGAATGATTAAGTATTGAAACAGGGCAATGCATTTTTAAGTGACAAAATAAATGTATGTAAGTAAGTATTCTGATTCAAAGAATAAAATGTCCTTGTTTTTTAAAGTGGTAACTCTTGAGGTGTTTATTTAGAAGAAAAATATCTACATAAAAAATTTTTTTTAAGATTTTTTAAAAAATTTATTAGAAGAGGGAGAGAGAGTGAGTGAGCAGGGAGGAGCAGAGGGAGAGAGAGAGCACCAAGCAGGTAGCCAGACATTGGGCTTCATCCCACAATGCTGAGATCATGACCTAAGCTGAAATCAAAAGTTAGACACTTAACCAGCTAAGCCACCTAGGTGCACCTATACAAACTTGTAAAAGTTGTTTGGTTTCAGCAGATCTGTATTGTTCAAAACCCCTTAAAAGCTTTCCTTTTTTTAAATTTAAGTTTTTATTTTTTAAAAAATTTTATTTATTTATTTAAAAGAGGAAGAATGAGAGAGAGCATGAGAGGGCGGAGGGGCAGAGGGAGAAGCAGACTCCCTGCGGAGCAGGGAGCTCTATGGGGACTCTATCCTGGGACGTCAGGATCATGACTTGAGCCAAAAGCAGTTGCTCAACCAACTGAGCCACCCAGGTACCCCTCCCCATCCTCCTTAAAAGCCTTTCATTTCTGAGAGTCTCTGGATCTGAATTTGAAGTGTGTGTTGTCAGTTTTCTGTAAGATAGGAGTTGGTATGATTATGGAGAGAAAAAAATATAAAACTACTGTAATAATGAACTAGGATTGGGGTCATTAGGATTTATATATAACTGTGAAAATAGAAAAGACAGGAAGGAGGGCGCCTGGGTGGCTCAGTTGGTTAAGCGCCTGTCTTTGGCTCAGGTTATAATTCCAGTGTCCTGGGGTTTGAACCCCTGCGGGGCTCTCGGCTCAGTGAGGAGCCTGCTTTTCCCTTTCCCTCTGGCTGCTGCTCAGCCTGCTTGTGTTCTCTCTGTCAAATAAATGAATAAAATCTTAAAAAAAAAAAAAAAAAGGGAAGAGACAGGAAGGAGAATTGATAGAATTCAGTGATTCCTGAAAATGAGCTCTGAGAAAAAAGATCTGAAACAACATTTTTTTTTAAAGATTTTATTTATTTATTTGACAGAGAGAAACACAGCCAGGGAGGGAACACAAGCAGAGGGACTGAGAGAGGGAGAAACAGGCTTCCCGCTGAGCAGGAAGCCTGATGTGGGGCTCGATGTGGGGCTCGATGTGGGGCTCGATCCCGGGTCTCCAGGATCATGACCTGAACCGAAAGCAGTTGCTTAACCAACTGAGCCACCCAGGTGCCCCTGAAACAACATTTTTATTATGTGATTCTTATCCTAGGATTTAAAAATATTGAAACTTGCTATCATAATAAGAAAATTTAATTACCACAGTGTTCATCCTCTATATAAGTGTTTATTATCTGTATAATTAAAGCTTATTTAATAAAGAAGAAATCCTGCTAGGGGCGCCTGGGTGGCTCAGTTGGTTAAGCAACTGCTTTCGGCTCAGGTCATGATCCTGGAGACTCGGGATCTAGCCCCACATCGGGCTTCCTGCTCGGCGGGAGGCCTGCTTCTCCCTCTCTCAGTCCCTCTGCTTGTGTTCCCTCTCTCGCTGTGTTTCTCTCTGTCAAATAAATAAATAAAATCTTTAAAAAAATCCTGCTAAAAAAGGATATGTTGGGTAAACAATAAAAAACAATTTTTAGTTAGAATAGCTAAAAGTGGTATTTTTTCTAAGTTAAAGCAACTTTAGCTGACTATTTAGAACTTCATTTTCTGTTTTGCTGTGTTTCAAGCAATATATTTAGTCTGTCTATATTTCCAACTTAAAAATAAGCTTCCTTTAAAAATCTTTTGAAAGTTTCAGGGTAGCATCAGGAACCTTGTTTTTAATAACTAAGTGCAGAAGTATATGCTACTTTTAATAGTATCCTTCATTGAAAGAAGAACTTTATTCTTAAGAAGGGGAAAAATTCCTCCCCCTTATTGGAAAAAGAGACATATTGATTTTCACATTTATCATGATAGTAAGACTTTATCCCTATTGTGGAATTTTAATTTTTCTCCCATATTTTATTAGGAAAATTTCAAAAATATATAATAGTTGAAAGAACTTCACAGTAAACACCCATATACCCACCATGGTAGGTAAAACAAGGGTATCCCAATGATGTCCCCATCCTAATCCTCAGAACTTTGAATATGTTACCTTACACAGCAAAAGGGATTTTGTAGGGGTGCCCATGTGGCTCGGTTGTTTGAACCTCCAACTCTTGGTTTCAGCTCAGGTCATGATCTCAGGATTATGGGATTGAGCCCCACATTGGCTCTGCACTGGCCATGGAGCCTGCATAGGTTTTTCTCCCTTTCCTTTGTGTCTCCCTTATACTCTTTTTTTCTCTCTCTCAAATAAATAAAACTTTAAAAAAAAAAGGATTTTGAAGATGTAATGAAGTTATGAATTTTGAGATGGAGGGATTATGCTGGATTATTCAGGTGGGCCCAATGTATTCACAAGGGTTTAGAATCAGAAGGAAGCAGGATAATCAATATCAGAGAAAAAGATGTGATGATGGAAGTAGGGGGTATGGTCAGAGAGAGATTTGTAGATGTTGTGCTGTGGCCTTTGAAGATGGTGGAAGCAAATCATGAGTCAGGGAATGCAAGTGGAAGCTGGAAAAGGCAAGGAATTTTTCTGTGGAGACTTCAGAAGGTATGTGACCTAGACAACATTTTGATTTTAGTTAAGAACATATCAGACTTCTGACCTCCCAAACTGTAATAGAATAAATCTGAGTTCTTTTAAGCCAAAAGATTTGTTGTAATTTGTTACAGTAGTACTGGGAATCCAGATTCTACACTTGATCCCATATATGTCCATCATCTATCATTGGTCTTATTTTTTGATGCATTTCCATGGAAGTTTGAAATTAGTAATACTTCAGTATGCATGCCATTAACTAAAGTTTAATATTTATGTATTTTTCTTTTAATATAAATGTATATATAGTTGACACTTGAGCAACATGGGCTTGAACTGCTCAAGTACACTTTGATGCAGATATTTTTCAGTAAATATACTAAATATACTACAATATTGGAAAGATATTTTTCTCTTATGATTTTTCTCAACATTTTCTTTCTCTAGCTAACTTTATTATAAGAACACAGTATATAATATAACATACAAAATATGTGTTCATCAACCATTTGTGTTACTGGTGAGGCTTCTGGTCAATAGTTAGCTGTTAGTACTTAAGTTTTTTTGGGGGAGGGTCAAAAATTATATACAGATTTTCAACTGTGCTGGACGTTGGTGTACCTAACCTCCAGGCTATTCAAAGGTCAACTGTACAATGAAATATATAGTTCTTAAGTGCACGATTTCATGAGTTTTAACAAATGTGTATAACTGTGTCATCCAAATCCTTGTCAAGATACAGATCATTACTAACTCCCCCAGAGAATTCCTTCATGTCCTTTTTTCTTTTTTAAAGATTTTATTTATTTATTTGTCAGAGAGAGAGAGGGGGGATGGAGAATGAGAGAGCGGAGGCAGGGGGAGCAGCAGGCAGAGAGAGAAGCAGGCTTTCTGATGGGCAAGGAGCCCAATGTGGGACTTGATCCCAGGACGTTGGGATCATGACCTGAGCTGAAGGCAAACACTTACCTGACTGAGCCACCCAGGTGTCCCCCTTTATGTCCTTTTTCACTTATTCCTCATCTTTACCTTTCTAGAGGCAAACATTGTTCCATTTTTTTTCCACCAGGTATTAGTTTATTGCTATTCTAGAAATGCATATAAATGGAATCATTACAACATACCTTTATGTAAGTTTTCTTTTACTCAGCATATTTTTGAGATTAATTTGTTATTGTAAATATCAGTAGTTTTTTCCTTTTTATAGTTGACTACTGTTCTATTATATAAATATAACATAATTTGTTGATCTCTTGATGGACACCTGGGTGGTTTACAGTTGGTGGCTCTTATGAATAAAGCTACCTGAATATTTTTGTACAAAATGTTGAGCAAGTATCTATGACACAGCTAAGCAAGAAAAGATCTTACTTGGAACTAGTTATGAGGTGTTGCCCTCCCTGCTCTCCTGAGACTTCACTAAAAATTTTTAATATTTCCCTTTCGTAGTCTGTGGAGAGATGTTTTTATTTAGCATTTTAAAAAGAAAGCAAAAAGGAATGAGATCCAATCAAAAGTAATAATTATGTTTAATTTGTAAAGCTAAAAAATGTAGAACTAAAATACTGAAGTATAATTATTGAGACTCTGGGTGGAATTGATTCTTAGGTCTTTGTATTGTTCAGGAGCTAAGATATTGACCAACTACAGACTTTGTTTAGTTAAGAAGGCATATTAAAAATTTCAAGTTAATCAGCAATGAATAGGGTTTGTATCTTCCCAAATAGTAGAAAGAAAATATGCAATCATGATAAAGTATCTTTGATTTGATGTTGGAAATAGCTATGAAGAAAGAGTAATTTTAGGTTTTAGCTGTCTCTGGAGTTTTATCTTGGTTAAAAATACTGATGCTGTCTTCAGAAACTAGTCCAGAATCTGGCCCAGCTAATCTACATTTTTTTCTAATTAGTTTTAATACTATAGGGTCTGTTAGTAATAAATAAAGGCTTTCTTTTCTCTTTTCTTTCTCTTCTCTGTTAGTAATAAATAAAGGCTTTCTTTTCTCTTTTCTTTCTCTTCTCCCCTCATCTCCCCTCAGAAAATATATTTATTTTGCCATGGATTTGTAGATTGCCATTTATATTCTGTTAGTATTTTGAAGAGATTTTGTTGAATTCTTTTGTTGCAGGTGGGAAGTTTGATGTTCATTTAATTATCCCTGTATAGGTAATCCATCATTTCTTTCTATTTGTTTGGTGGAGGTTTTTGGTTTTTTTTTAATCTTTAATGATCTGCAGTTTGTTTTTTTAAAAATATTTCATTTATTTACTTGACACAGAGAGAGAGATCACAAGTAGGCAGAGAGGCAGGAGGAAACAGGCTCCCTGCTGAGCAGAGAGCCCAACGCGGCCTCGATCCGAGGACCCCAGGACCACCACCTGAGCCGAAGGCAGAGGCTCTAACCCACTGAGCCACCCAGGTGTCCAATGGTCTGCAGTTTTAATGAGTCTGTGTGAGAATTTATTTACATTTCTTGGGACTCAGCTTGGTTCCTGAATCTTAGGAAAATTTTCAGCCATGATCTTTTTGAGTATTGCCTCTCCCTTATTTCTTCTGTTACCTTCTTTTGGAGCTCCTGTTAGACAGCATATTGGACCATGTCATTTTATCTTTTATGATTCTTAACTCTTTAGTGTTTTTCATGTATTTGCCTCTCTACTGCACTCTCGGTGTTTTGTTTTGTTGTTTCCTAATTCTCTCTTTAGATGTTTTTACTTACTGGCTAACTTGTTTTATAGTTCAGTGATGGTTTTTCATTTCTGTGTTCCTTCAAAGAATCTTCTATGGTCTGAATATTTGTGTCCCTCCAAAATTCAGATGTTGAAAGCTAATGTCCAGTGTGATGATATTAGGCAGTAGGGTCTTTGGGAGGTGATGAAGGTATGAGTGATAGAGTTCTCATAGATGGGATAAGTATTCTAACAAAGCTCCCTAGCCCCATATACAATGTGAGGTTATGAACTGGAGATCATCTGTCACCAGAAAGAGAATCTGACCAGTGGCACCCCGATCTTAGACATCCAGTCTCCACAACTGTGAGAAATTAATTTCTGTTGCTTATAAGTGCCTAAAGTCTGGTATTTTGTTATAGAAGGCTGAACAGATTAACATAGCATTTAAAAATTTAATGTAATGTCAATCAAAACCCAGGGGGATGTTTTTCAGAATTTGGCAGGATGATTCCAAAGTTACAAGAAAATATATGACTATATACATATATCATTATGTTGTACACCTTAAGCTACTACATTATTATATATGTCAATTTTATCTCATCAGAACTGGAAAAAAAAAGTAGGAGTATAGATAAGAAGCTTTTCAAAAGTTAAGAATGAAGTGCTACATACTTTATCAGATATTAAAACATGCTCTAATCTTATAATAATTAAAAATGTGACACTGTTGTAGGAATAAACAAATCAATAAAAGAATAAATCAATCCATTGGGGAAAATAAGGATAGTCAGTCAATAAATGACTTTAGATGATTTGTAATACTTCATGCACAAAAATAAATTTTAGGAGAAAAAATCAAATGCAAAGGAAAAATGTATATATATGTTAGAAAATAGGAGACTTAATTTTATGGTCTCAATAGTAGAGATTACCCTACCTAAAAGAAAAGATTACTAGATAAGGCGACATATAAATTATTAGCTTCTATGGGATGAAAGCTGCCATAAACAAAGTCTAAAAACCAGTGGCTGAGAGAAAATATTTGCCTCATGCAAAATGGAAGGAATGATAATTATTAAACATTCATACAAATCAAAAGACAACACACTAGAATAAACAAAAATATTAATAATCATAAAATATACAAAAATACTGCCAATAAAATATATGAAAATTATTGAAAAAAATAAATGTAAATTACTGAAAAAATATCAATACCAGTGTTTTAGCAAGGTTTTTCAAGAATGAGAATTGTTATATTCTTTCTTTATTGATCTGAATTAGTACATATGATAGATAGAAATTGACTTCTATGTCTCTAAATTTAAAATGTAGAAATGTCCTGGTTAATAAGTATGAACAATTTACATTTTAGGATAATTTCTTGTGTGGGCTTAATTGAGTAAAGAATTTTTACAGTGATATATCCTATAATGGGAAAAATTGTGAACAATATAAGTGTCTATCAACAGAGGGTAAACAATTGATACTGGTACATTAGTAGCTTTCAGTAAACCATACCTTTTGGTATTCATATTCTTGAGTAGATTACTCCCATATTAGCTTAAGTGATATGACTTACTTTGGAGAACAGAGCACTAACAAGTATGATACAAAGCAGGTGCTTGGTAAGTACTTACACATTAGGGCTTGTTCTCTTGGAACATACCCTTTGGGAAGTCAACTGCTGTGCCATAAGCATAGAATAGATTATTTAATGATGGGAAGCTACATGAGGAGAGACACTGCAGTGAGAGAACATAATGGTAGTTGCAGCCTCAGCCAAGCTAGAGTGGATGCATCTGCATGAGTAACTTGATTCATAGCCTATGAAGTAGAAGAACTGCCCAACTGAGCTTAGTCAGTGTGTAGAATTGTGAAGCTTAGGGATGCCTAGGTGACTCAGTCATTAAGCGTCTGCCTTCAGTTCAGTCATGATCCCAGTGTCTGGGAATTGAGCCATGCATCAGGCTCCCTGCTCAGTGGAGAGCCTGCTTCTTACTCTCCCACTTCCCTCTCTCTTTGTGTTTCTCTTTGTCAAATAAATAAATAAAATCTTAAAAATTTGTAAGGCTCAATAAATTATATTTTAAAAAGCTAAGTTTTAGAGTAGTTTCATATGCAGAATTAATGACTAAATTAGGTATGTTGAATACTTATTTTTGAATGTCTTTTTTTGCTGATTATTTAATGTAGCTCTTAAAAGAATAAGATAGGTACATATGTACTAACATGGGAGATATAGATGGTATATGGTGGTGTAGCACCATAAAAATGCCCCTGCAAGATGAAAACATGCAAGAGGATCTTAATAATACATTGCAAAAGTTGTGATTGTTCTACAACTTGAAAATATTTGTGAAAACATTACATACTCTCTCACTTCCATTATAAATATAAAGGAAAGTGAAAAAATATTTAGTATACTATAATTTAAGCATTTTACTTATTTATTTAGAGAGAGAGCACATGGGATGGGGGAAGAGAGAGAGAGAGAGTCTTAAGCAGGCTCTACACCCAGAGTGAAGCCTGACACAGGATTTGATCTCATGACCCTGAGATCATGACCTGAGCCCAGATCAAGAGTTGGACACTTAAATGACTTAGCCCCTCGGGTACTCCTCAGGATACTATAATTTAAAACGTTAGATACATTGAGAATTAAAATGTTTATTTCTTTGTGAAACACTTGTTCAGATAATTTGAACAGTGCTTGCCTTATTCTTGTGTCATTTACAATATAGAGTTAGCATTATTTTTCTGCCTTTGCAAATTATAATACTCCTGTTCAAGTTTGGATCAGCTTCCTACCTTTTATTCTTTGCATTTTCAATGTTGTCGGATACCTTTGAGAATTCCTTCAGTGTACTACTTTGGCTGACATTACTAATTCTGGGACATCTTCATCTTTTTCATCACAATCACTTTGCTTCCACAGTCACTTTTTGTTTATGTTAATATGTTTATCTTCTTACTGTTCTTCCGACTGCATTTCTACAGTTTCTCAAATGGCAGTAGTGGTAACATTCCTATAGTCAGCTATTCTTCCTTTTTTTAATAACAATCTGATTTTTACTCTAATATTTAGAAAATTGTTATACACTTTGAATAGGTGTACAATGATGTATGAAATAATTATTAAAAAAAGCTCTCCAGAAAAGCACATTTAAGCTTAAGAAAAATTCCACAAATGGTTGATGTTTTCTACATTTAAATTTGAATATTTTTCACATGAAATAATTATAATTTGTCATATAATGAAATATAAATGCACAAAAATGGAAATCAGCTCAGATATCAGGTAGTCTTTATTAATAAGACTCAAGTCGAAGTAAAAAATTGAGAGGTATATGATCATATTGAATTTTGTGTCTACCAAAATTAAAGGAACATGAAAATATCAAACTGGCTAGTTGACCAGAGGAATTTTCTAAAGAAATCTCTCCATGGTGAACAAAAAGATAAATAAAATACTATTTTTTTTTTTAAGATTTGATTTATTTGACAGAGAGAAACACAGCCAGAGAGGGAACACAAGCAGAGGGAGCGAGAGAGGGAGAAGCAGGCTTCCTGCTGAGCAGGGAGCCTGATGTGGGACTTGATCCTTGGTCTCCGGGATCATGACCGGAGCCGAAGGCAGTCGCTTAACCAACTGAGCCACCCAGGCGCCCCTAAAATACTAATTTTTAAACAGTTTGAAACTATCTTCTTTCAGAGACTAAATGTGACATTCATTTAAATTTTTATTTTATGGGGATCCAGCCCCGCATCGGGCTCTCTGCTCGGCGGGAAGCCTGCTTCTCACACTCCCCTCTCTCACTTGTGTTCCCTCTCTCGCTGTGTTTCTGTCAAATAAATAAATAAAATCTTAAAAAATATATATCTTAAAAAATTTTTTTTAATTTTATGAACTGGATTGATGGTTCTAATTTTATTTTGAAAAACTATTGAGAAATAAACAGCCCAAATGAAAAGTAATAAGAATAAACTATATGAAACCTAAGTAGTCCTATATAACCAAAGGCTAATACTTAATATATAAGATAGCATTGCAGTCAGAATTGACTTATGTATATTTTCTTATTTCTGCTTCATCTTTTTCTCTCATAGTAGTCTCTTTGTTTTAGAAGTATTAAATGTGTATTTTACAGTATTTTTAAAAAATCCAAAACACAGAGACAATATTATTATATTTGTATTCAAACTATAATAAAACTTAGAGGGTCATATAAATCACATTTATTGAAGATATAACTATATTGTAATTGTTTCAAATTTCATGAATATCCCATTGATAGACTTAACAGTATAGCTATTCTATAACTCCATTTATATTTTATTTGAATTTCACTTCCAATGTTACTCTCTTTTTTCTTTTTCTGTACTTTCATCTACCTTTGTTGGCCAATTCCCTTTTGGATTATCTGGTTTTTTTTTTTTTAATGTTATGTGGATTTATCACTGGGAGACAAGAAAGGAAAACACCTTACATGCTTTCCTGTCTTGGCATTAACTGAATAACAGATGCACATGGCCAGTCATTCACATAGACTGTGAAATAAGTGATATGATTGATTACTGATAATGATCTGTTATTTAGAAATGACTTATGGATTAAAGAGTTAGCAGTGAAGTTTGTGCAGTTACTCAGGATATTGTGCCATGGTTACTGAAATATGAACCATGGTGTTAGGGAACTGTTGGTGTTTAAATAAGGTAACTGAAAAATTCACGTTTATCGAAGTTGTGAGGGCTGCTTGTATATTGTTAAATGAAAAATGCAGGTTGCTTTTTTTAAAAAAAATATTTTATTTATTTGACAGAGAAAGAGAGAGATCACAAGTCGGCAGAGAGGCAGGCAGAGAGAGAGGAAGAAGCAGGCACCCTACTGAGCAGAGAGCCTGCTGCGGGCCTTGATCCCAGGACCCTGTTCTGTAAATTTGAGACTGTTTTACAAGAAGTACTACATGATCAACACCAATATAAAAACCAGAAACTAAAACAGAATTTTTTGATTTGGATATCAAAAAGGGGCACTTTATCCAATTACTAACAAAATAAGTAATTGGATAATAACCCAAAGAATAGATATCCATTAATCCAATATCCATTATTCCTACTGATAAAAATATATAATTGAATACATAAATGGGGGAGACAGAACAAATCATCTTTACAATTAATAATGTAGAGGGAAGTGGAGAAGGACAGAAATAGAAAATTGTCTTTAGAACATCATAGTAATTATAGTAATAATTATAGTAACAATATAGTAATAATTGCTATAGGCAAGATCCACTGATGGATGTTAAAATTAGTGGGTGAAACTCATAGGTAAAACAGAATAGTCGTATAGCAGTATCTTTCCCAAATTATTTGGCAAGTTACTGGGACTTTTTTTAATTGAAGTAAAATTAACATACAGTGTTATATTAGTTTCACATATACAACATATTATTTCAACAATCTTACAAATTACTCAGTGCTCACAAAATCAGTGTAGTCCCCATTTGTCCCCATACTACGTTACTACAATATTATTGACTATCTTCCTCATGCTGTAATTTTCATATGCATGACTTATTTTATAACTGGAAGTTTAATACTTCTTAATTCCTTTTATCTGTTTCATCCATCCCTCCACCTACTTCCTCTCTAGCAAACACCAGTTTGTTCTGTGTATTTAAGTGCCTGTTTGTTTCTTTGTTCATTTGTTTTGTTTTTAGACCCTACATGTAAGTAAAATTCTATGGCATTTGTCTTTTTGTATTTGAATTATTTTGCTTAGCATAATACCCTCAAGGCCAATCCACGTTGCCCTCAATGATGAGATCACAGTTTTGTTTTTTTTTCTGGCTGAGCAATATTCCATTGTAAATACATACCACATCTTCATTATCCACCTATTGGTGGGGACTACGGTTGCTTCTATATATTGGCTATTGTGAATAATGCTGCAGCAAACATAGTGGTGCTTCTGTCTTTTTGAATTAGTGTTTTTGTATTCTTTGGGCAAATACCCAATAGTGGAATTACTGGATCTTACAGTATTACAATTTTTAATTTTTTGAGGAAACTCCTACTGTTTCCTATAGTGGCTTCACCAGCTTACATTCCCACCAACAGTGTGCAAGAGTTTCTTTTTCTCTGCATCCTCACCAACACTTGTCATTTCTTGTCTTTTTGATTCTAGGCATTCTGACAAGTGTAAGGTGCTATCTCATTGTGGTTTTGGTTTGCATTTCTCTGATAATTAATGATGTTGAGATCTTTTCATGTGTCTATTGGTCATCTCCATGTCTTCTTTGCAAAAATATCAGTTCAGGTCTTCTGCCCCTCTTCAATTTAATTCTTTTTTGGCATTGAGTTGTCTATATTATTTTTTTAATTGAAGCATAGTTGACACACAATGTTTCACTAGTTTCAGGTGTACAATATAGTGATTTGACAAGTTTGCTTATGCTGTACTCACCACAATTGTAGCAACCATCTGTCACCATATAACACTGTTTAGGTTCTTTATATATTTTGGATATTAACCCTTTTTCAGATATATCATTTGCAGATATCTTCTCTCATTCAGTAAGTTTCCTTTTGGTATTGTTGATGGTTTCATTTACTATGCAAAAGCTTTTTATTTTAGTGTAGCCCCAATAGTTTATTTTACTTTTTTCTCCTTGCCTAAGGAGACATGTCTAGAAAAATGTTGCTAAGGCCAAAATCAAAGGCCAGTTACTGCATGTGTTTTCTTCTAGGACTTTTATGGTTTCCAATCTCAGGTTTAGGTCTTTAATCCATTTTGAGTTTATTTTTGTGTATGTATTAGAAAGTGGTCCAGTTTTCCCAACACTGTTTGTTGAAGAGACTGTCTTTTCCCCATTGTATATTGTGTGTGTGTGTGTGTGTGTGTGTGTGTGTGTGTGTGTGTGTGTGTTTTGAGGGAGAGAAAAAGATCATGAGCATGGTGGGGTGGGGGGAAAGTTAGAGGGAGAAGCAGACTCCCAGCTGAGCAGGAAGCCTGATATTGACTCAGTCTCAGGACCTTGGGATCATGACCTGAGCTGAGAGCAGACACTTAACCAATTGAGCCATCCAGGTGCCCTAGGCTTTCTATTTGATTCTATTGGACTATGCATCTGTTTTTGTGCCAGTACCATACTATTTTGATTCCTACAGTGTTGTAGTATATCTTGAAATCTGGGATTGTGGTACATCCAGCTTTATTCTTTCTCAAGATTGCTTTGGCTATTCAGCGTCTTTTGTGGTTCCATAAAAATTTTGGTATTATTTTTCTAGTTCTGTGAAAAATGCTATTGGTATCTTGATAGGGATTGCATTGGATCTGTAGATTCCTTTGAGTAGTATGGACATATTAACAATTTTAATTCTTCCAATCGGTGAACACGGAGTAGCTTTCCCTTTGTTTTTGTTGTCTTCAGTTTTTTTTTCATTAATGTTTTACACTTTTCTAGTTAAAGTTATTTAAGGTATTTTTTGACTTTTTGGTGCAATTGTAAATGGTATTGTTTTCTTAATTTCTCTTTCTTCTGTTTCATTATTAGTATACAGAGATTGATTTTGTATCTTTCAACTTAACTGAATTCATACAACAGTTCTAGTAGTTGTTTTTTTTTTAAGATTTTATTTATTTACCTGACACACATACACACACAGAGATCACAGGTAGGCAGAGAGGCAGGCAGAGAGAGAGAGAGGGAAGCAGACTCCCTACTGAGCAGAGAGCCCAATGTGGGGCTCGATCCCAGAACCCTGAGATCATGACCTGAGCTGAAGGCAGAGGCTTAATCCTCTGAGCCACCCAGGTGCCCTTTTGGTAGTTTTTGATGGAGTCTTTCAGGTTTTCTGTATATAGTATCTTGTCATCTGCAAATAATGAGTGTTTTACTTCTTCCTTACCAGTTTGGATGACTTTATTCATTTTTCTTATCTGATTGCTGTGGCTAGGACTTTTCAGTACTATGTAGAATAAAAGTGGTAAGAGTGGACATCTTGTCTTATTCCCAATCTTAGAGGAAAAGCTCTCAGTTTTTCATCCTTGAGTATGATGTTAGCTGTGGGTTTTTCATGTATGGCCTTTATTTTGTTTAGGTATGTTCCCTCTAAACTCACTTTCTTGAGAATTTTTATTATGAATGAATGTTGTATGTCATCACATGCTTTATTTTTATCTGTTGAGATGATCATATGGTTTTTATCCTTTCTCTTACTAATGTGATATATCACATTGATTTGGAAAGTTGAACCACCTTTGCATCCCACTTGATCATGGTGAATGTTCTGACCTTGTAGCATGAATTTAGAAGGGTTCCCTCATTTTCTGTTTTTTGGAATAGCTAGACAAAAATAGAGATTAAATATTTTTTTAATATTTACTTCTTTATTTTAGAGAGAGAGCCTGAGTGTGGGGGTGGGGCAGAGGGAGAGGGAGAGAGAATCTCAAGCATACTCTATGCCAAACATGGAGCCCAATGCAAGATTCTGTCTCACAACCCCGAGATTACCACCTGAGCTGAAATTAAAAGCCAGATGCTCACCTGACTGCACCACCCAGGTGCCCTGGTGTTAACTTTTTTTTTTATACATTTAGTAGAATTCACTTGTCCTATCCATGTGGTCCTCAACTTTTACTTGCTTGAAGTTTTTTGATTACTGATTCAATTTTATTAATAGTAGTCTGTTCAGATTTTCTATGTCTTCTTGATTCAGTCTTGGAAGATTATATGTTTCTGAGGATTTATCTATTTATTCTAGGTTGTTCAATTTGTTGGCATATAATTTTTCAAAATATTCTGCTATAATCTTTTATATTTCTTTGTTCTCATTTCTCCTCCTTCATTTATGATTTTATTTGAATCTTTTTTTCTTGATGTGTCTGGTTAAAGGTTTATCAATTCTATCTTTTCAAATCAACTTTTGATTTCATTAATCTTTTCTATTTTTTTAAGTCTCTTTTTATTGATTTCTGCTCTGATCTTTATTACTTCCTTCCTTTTACTAGCTTTGGATTTTGTTCTTTTTCTAGTTCCTTTGGTAGTAAGGTTAGATTGTTTATTTGAGATATTCTTGTTTCTTGAGGTAGGCCTTGCTATAAGCTTTTCTCTTAGAACTGTTTGCAGCATCCCAGAGAAATTGGACCATTGTGTTTTCATTTTCATTTGTCTCCATGTATTTTTTGATTTTTTCTTTGGTTTCTTGGTGTAACCATTCATTATTAGTAGCATGTTGTTTAGCTTCCATGTATTTGTGTTCTTTCAAGATCTTTCCTTATAATTTATTTCTAGTTTCATAGTGTTGTACTCATAAAAGACACCTGATATAATTTCTTCTTACAATTATTGAGACTTGTTTCGTGACATAATATGTGACCTATCTTGGAGGATGTTCTATGTGCAATTGAAAAGAATGTGTGTTCTGCTGTTTTCAGGTGAAATGTCCTGTATATATCTGTTAGTTGCATCTGGTCTAATGTGTCATTTAGAGCTAATATTTTCTTGTTGATTTTCTGGATGATCTATCCATTGATGTAAATAGGATGTTAATGTCCCCTACTATTATTGTATTACTGTCAGTTTTTTCTTTTATATCTGTTAATAATTGCTTTATATGGTTAAGTGCTCCTATGTTGGGTGCACAGAGATTTACAATGTTATATCTTCTTGTTGGATTGTTCCCTTCATCATTACACAGTGTCTTTCTTTATCTCTTGCTACAGCCTTTGTTTTAAAGTCTATTTTGGGCACACCTAGGTGGTTCAGTTGGTTAAGTGACTCTTGATTTTGAATCAGGTCATGATCTCAGGGTTGTGAGATCAAGCCCTGTGTTGGGGTCCACCATGGGCATGGACCCCGCTCAGGATTCTCTCCCTCTCTCTTTGTCTCCTTCTCTTAAAAAAAGAAAAAAATATGAGAAACTATCATAGACAAGAGAAGCCTAAGAAGACATGATGATGAAATGTAACATGTTGTTCCAGATTGGATCCTGGAACTAATATTTGTGGAAAAACTAGTTAAATCTGAATAAACTATTAGTCCTATTAATGGTATTGTAACAATGTTATTATTTTGACCTTGGTAGGTGTACTTCTGTAAGATTTTAATGTTAGGGAAGCTGAGTAAAGGGTACATATGAACTCTACTATCTTGACAAGTCTTCTGCAAACCTAAAAGTATTTCAAAATAAAAAGTTTGTAAAAAAAAAAATAGGACTTTGAAACAGTGAAAGCTCAAGGAATACTATAGTACAAATTAATTCTTTTTTATTTTTAGAGATATTTGGCATGCAAGACTGTATTTGGTCATTAACATTCAATGTGCATTTGCTATGCCAGGTTAGTGATTATAATATTTTATAACAAAGGATTGTAAAATATACTGTGAGAGTATGGATAAGGACATGGCTAGCTTTACTAGGTGGGTAGGGAGGAAGGCTTCATGAAAGGAGCAACTCATGCAGAGACGTTATGAATGAGTAGGAATTTTGGGTCTGTCTTTATCAATTGTCTTTTTATCTTTTTCTTTTTTTTAAGATTTTATTTATTTATTTGACAGAGAGAGATCACAGGTAGGCAGAGAAGCAGGCAGAGAGAGGAGGAAGCAGGTTCCCTGCTGAGCAGAGAGCCTGATGCGGGCCTCGATCCCAGGACCCTGAGATCATGACCTGAGCCGAAGGCAGAGGCTTTAACCCACTGAGCCACCCAGGCGCCCAATCAATTGTCTTTTTAAAGAATTAAATTTTGGCGTTTCTGATCCTCTCTATTGCATATTTGTTTATATTAATAATTGCTACTTATTTTTTTTAAGAGTTTATTTATTTGACAGAGAGAAACACAAGCCAGAGAGGGAACACAAGCAGGGGGAGTGAGAGAGGGAGAAGCAGGCTTCCCGCTGAGCAGGAAGCCCAATGTGGGACTCAATCTCGGGTCTCCGGGATCATGACCTGAGCCGAAGTCAGTCGCTTAACCAACTGAGCCACCCAGGCGCCCTATTTATTTCTTTTTAAATTTACTGTTATTTTTGTTTTGAACTTTTGGAGATAATTAATTTAACTTTTTTTCAAATATAAAACATTTAAGTATATAAACTTTCTCTTGGCATGGCTTTAGCTAGATCCCACAAATTTTTCTATATTTTATCTTCTTTATCATTCAGTTCAAATTGTTTTCTAACTTTCACTGTGATTTTTTTCTTTGATTCACAAGTTATTTAGAAGCATATTACTCTTAAAAATACTCTACTTTTTTAAAGCTTAAACAATTGATTTTAAGAATTATTTTATTATATTGATAATATGTTCTTTATATAATTTCAATAATTTAATATTTGTGGACTTTTGCTTTGTGACCAAGCATCTAATCAATTTTGGTAAATATGCCAACATAAATGAACTTGAAAACAATGCATATTCCTTTTTCTTGCATGTAGTATTCTGTGAATTTGAATTTGGGCAGCTTTGTCAGTCTTGTTCAAATACCCTGTATTGTTATTGAGTTTTTTGTCTATATTTTCCTTTTCCTTTTCTGTCCATGTTTCAATCTGGCTATTTTCCTCTGTCAATTTACTAATCTCTTTAATTTATTTAATCTGCTGATAAAGTCCATCTATTGAGTTCTTAATTTCACTTCTTGTATTTTTCAGTGCTGAAGTTTCCATTTTTTAAATAATTTTCAGTCCTCTGCTGAAATTAATTTTGTCATATGTTACTGAGCATAATTAGTTTTATATTTTTTAGGGTCTGTGTATACTCCAATATCTGGATATCTTATGGATCCATTTCTATTGACTCTTTTTTTCCTCTTGGTTTTAGTCATTAACTTCATCTTCCTGGATGTAGGGTACTTTTTGTTTGAATGACTGCATTTGTGTATCAAAAGATGCAAAGAAAATTTGAGGCTTTAGATGATGTCATCTTCATCTAGAGAGTTTCATTTTTGCTTTTTGAAGTTTGGATGGGGCAGATCATCTTACCCTTCAAAGATTGAGTTTATTGGAGGCTGAGTGTCCTTGTGAGGGCTAGTCTATTTCCATCCTCTACCCTAAGAGTGTAGCTCCTTGGCATTTCATCCAAAATCCTAGCATATTTTCTAGAATCCCTCCTTCTTGGTGTATGCTGAACACTAAGTCAATCACCATAAATGTGCTGGAGATCTATCTCAATTTCTCAGCCTCTAATTATCTGACAAATGGTGATTGTCATGATCATCTTTCTCTACCTCTCTTGATGATCTTGGAGGTGTATTTCTTTAAAAAGATTTTTATTTATTTATTTGACAGAGAGAGAGAGATCACAAGTAGGCAGAGAGGCAGGCAGAGAGAGAGAGAGGAAGAGGTTTCCCGCTGAGTAGAGAGCCTGATGTGGGCCTTAATCCCAGGACCCTGAGATCACGACCTGAGCGGAAAGCAGAGGCTTTAACCCACTGAGCCACCCAGGTGCCATTGAAGGTGTATTTTTTTTTATAATATTTTTATTTATTTGGCGGGGGGGGGGAGAGCCCAAGTAGGGGCAGGGACAGAGGGACAGGCAGACTCCCCACTGAGCACAGACGCTGATGCAGGGCTTGATCCCAGGTCCTGAGATAATGACCTGAGCCAAAGTGAGACACTTAACAGACTGAGCCACCCAGGCGCCCCAGAGATGTATTTTTGTTTATTAACGTGTAATGTATTATTTATTTCAGGGATACAGTTCTGTGATTCATCAGTCTTACACAGTTCACAGCAGTCACCATAGCACATATCCTCCCCAATGTCCATCCACCCCATCCCTTCCAGCAACCCTCAGTTTGTTTCCTGAGATCAAGAGTCTCTTATGGCTTGTCTCCCTCTCCAGTTTCATCTTCTGTTGCTCAGTCTTTTTTTAAGGATTGTGACACTACAGAATTTTAGAGGTGGAAGTGACTTGAGATAACCTGTAGTCTAACCAAAAGCCCAGAGCTTTTAAGAGACTAGTACTCTGATCTCTCTACTCCTTATCTAAACCTCTTCTGTTAATATATATAATAAATTGGGCACCTGAGTGGCTCAGTTGGTTAAGCACCTGCCTTTGGCTCAGGTCATGATCCTAGGATCCTGGGATCAAGTTCTGCATTGGGCTCCCTGCTCAGTGGGGAGCCTGCTTCTCCTTTTGCCTTTCTCTCTCTGTGTCTCTCATGAATAAATAAATAAAATCTTTAAAATGTGTGTGTGTATAATAAATTAACTATTAACTGGACTGATACAGTCACCGTAAAATTGGGCCAGACTATAAAGGGTTAGATAGTGAAGTTTCTTTAAAGAAACAAAATACAATACATAATAAAAGTCAAAGAAAGAGACTTTCTTACTCCACTAAACTGTACTTAAGTACCTAACTATGTTATAATTAACAAAGTTGCTCATTTTTTTCTATATGGGCCTAAATTGGTGATGATATTCTTAAAAATTTGAATGTTTTAAGTTAGTTTTTATATAAATAATCTGAATCAACAGATAAGTTTACACTGAATAGATAATATATGTTTTTTAGAAATTAGACAACATTTCTGGTGATTCCCTTATCAGATTACATAATAACTGATGAATGGGGATGAACCAATGGCAGAGGAGTCACAAATTCAGTTTCCTTCAAGATTCAGGTAGTTGGCTTGTGATATGAATAGGGTAGGAATTGTGGGAACTGGAGAGCCTTTGTTTTCAGCTCAACTTATATTTGCCATTCAGCTCCAAAAACTTGTTGCCATATAGAATTATGGGCTCTATTACCAGTTCTTCCAATTACTGAAGAGAAACTAGAAATCTAGACTTTAATATGAAATCTATTAGATTGTAAAAATAAGTGGGTTGAAAGTTTTTAAACAAACTGTTTCTCAGCCACATCATCTATACAAAGGGGATAAAAGAGCTCTACCATAGAATTTTCACTTTTAAAATATGCATTCATTTGGTAACCTTTAAAAAACCATTACTCGATCTTGCCCTAACAGAATTTGAAATTTAATGATCACCTAATACCATGCAAATTAATTACTATATTCTCATATAGTATATATTATGTATGATAATAGAATTATAGAGAAAGTAGTATGGGAGTTCAGAGAAAGGATGCATTAAATTTATTAAATATGTGAACAGAGAGAAATCCTAAAATTTCAAATTAGCAATAAATAAAAGCCAGAGGAAATTTGGGTATTCCAAAATAGCATTGATTTGCTAAGGAAATTGTGAAGGAAAACTGGGTATAATTAATGGTATAATATGTGGTAAATAACGTTAAGCAACATTTCAATGCCCCATAAAATTAGTTATGCTATGAGTAGAATCATACCCCTTTATTATTATAATGATTTATAAAATATATATCTCTATGCCACATGGAAAATTGATAAAATGAGTGTTATCTGCAATGCTGAAAGGTAATATTTAATACATTTTTACTATATTAGGATTTTAATTTAACTATATGTTTTAGATTAAACATTTTTTTATTGAAACTTTTCATTTTTATCTTTCATTAGTTCTTCAAGCAGCTTTCAAAAGTTATTAATAAAAATCCTTACTGTCAATGAGAAAAATCGATTAAATTTGGTAAGAAAATCACATCTATACTTTCAATAAAGTATCCAAGAATATAGAATCTTAGAAGTGTTTATTTTTTATTATCTGCCTTAGGACTACAAGGATTTAAGTGTTTTTATAAAAACAATAAAAGAAGAGTAATTTGATGGTTTATTTACTCTTTATAACCTTTAGAAAGTGTCATGCTTTTTTCAAAATGCTTGCTTCAGGCTGTAGTTTTACAAGATGTGCTGTGTGTTGGTCAGGCCTCTTCAATTCTTGACCCTGAACAGATTTAGGGACAGAGTACATACAGCAGGCACATGTCCTAGCAGCCAAAATTATAACTGAGTACTTCTATTCTCCTTTTCAAACTCATAATCCACCTCCTACGACATTGCTCAATTCAGTTTCTTATGTTGTCTAATAAAATACTAATCATTCTTTCAGAGAGTTTCTTAGTTTTATTAGCTACACATTATTCAAGATAAATATCACTAATATGCATGGAATAGCCTAAAAGTTCATATTTTAAGACCCTCTTTCCTAATTAGTATTTAAGCTACTGTTTTCATATTATTCAACTTAGTCTATTACAAGGATTTCTGAAATAGAAAAATATTCTAAGAACATTTATAGCAATTCTTAATGCTTTTGTTTTTCTATTCAACAAATTTTTCTAGTTGTTATTTTGGAAATTTTCTAGTGAATATCAGAATGTACTTATGTATTTAAACTAGGTAATATGATTTTGAACAACTTTCTGTCTTCTGTGGAATATGAAGATTAAAATATGAGGTTTTTGGAGGAAAGGAATGTATCATAAAAATCCATACTGTCTTACAGCACCCACAGTCTCTTAAAAGTAATAAAATGGCATGTTTAAGAGGCTCTGGAGATAGATCATCTAGGTTCCAGTACTAGCTCTGCTGGTTAGCTCTTGTGTGCATTTAGGCGAGTTACTAACCTTGTTTCCTCATTTATAAAATGGTGATAAAAAATTATACCTATGATTAAATTAATCAATACATAAAAAGTGCTTAGAAAATATCTAAATCACAGTAAGATCCCAGAACCCATTTAAAAGAGAAGTGTATAACCAGGCCCATGTGAAGAATGCCATATATTGCATTCTCAATCCAGCTGCTTTGGGATTTGATAAGATGCATAGATCTGTGAAATATAAACCCTTATCAAGATATAAAATGTTTCTGTCTACCTAGGCCAGTTCTACCCTTACTTCCTCCCCAAGAGGCAACCATTCTTTTGATTATTTTCCACTGTCCGATTAGTTTTGTTTTTTCTGACATTTCATATAAATGGAATCATACATATGTAATCTTTTAGGTAAGGCTTCTTTCACTCGGCACGATGTTTTAAATTCTTCCATGTTGTGTCTGTCAGCACACAGATCCATGTGTGTTTAGTGAACACCTATGTATTTCATTTTCTCTGGAGTATTATAAGTTATGTTGTATTTTTAATTTTATTTTCTGCATTTTTGTTGTTAGTGTCTAGAACCATGATATTTTGGGTGTTGATCTTGTATCCTGAGACCCTGTTGAACTCAGTTATTAGTTCTGGGAGATTTTTTATAGATTCCTTGGGGTTTTCTATGTATACAATCATTCATGTACAAATAGAGGCAGTTTACTTCTGTCTGATTTGTTTCCTTCCTCCTTTTTTTCTCTCCTCTCTCCTTTTTTCTCTTTCCTTGTCTATCCATCTATCCATCCAGTCTTTTATCATTAAATATGATGTTAAGTATGATGTTTCTATGAATGCCTTTATAAAATGGAGGTAATTCTCTCTATTCCAAACTGGCTGAGAGTTTTTATTCTGAATGAGTGTTGGGTTTTGTCAGTTGTCTTTTCTGTGTCAATTGCTATGGTCATGTGAGTTTTCTTGTTTAGCATTTTGATATGGTGAGATATATCAGCTTAATACTGTTGTTGAATCAGCTTTATATATCTGGAATAAATTCTACTTGGTGATGGTGTATAACATTTTATACATTGTTGGATTCCATTAGCTGATAGGTTGTTGGGGATCTTTCCATCAAAACTTGTAAAAGGTTTTGGTATTAGTTTTCTTTTTTTGTACTATCTTTGTCTAGTTTTGGTGTACGAGTACACAGGCCTTGTAAAACGAGTTTTCCTTCCTCTTTTATTTTTCTGGAAGAGACTATATAAAAATGGTCTTAATTCTTTATATGTTTGGTAGAATTCCCTAAAGATGAAACCATGTGGGCCTGGACATTTATTTTTGGGGAGCTTTTTAACTAATAGTTTTAGGGTTATTTAGATTGCCTGTATCACTTTGGATGAGGTTTGGTAGCTTGGGGTTTTGAAGAATTAGTCCATTTCTGTAAGTTGTCAAATTTATAAACATAAACTCATTTGTAGTGCTCCCTTATTAACTTTTTAATGGTTGCAGTATCTTTGTACATGGTTTGTTGTAGTTCTTAGAACATATTGAAATTGTTGATGTAAAATTTTTGTCTAATAAGTCATTGTCTACATTTGGCTCAGAGACAGTTCTTTTTATCTTTTTTTTTTTTTTTTTTTACTTGTGTATGGATTACACTTTCTTTGTTACTTTGTATTTGTTGAGCACTGGACGTGGACATTTTGAATATGTGGCAACTCTGGAAATCAGAGATTTGTCCTCTGGTTGGGTTGCTGTTTGCTCTTATTGTTTGTTTAGTGATTTTTTCCTGAAAAAAATTTGGGAACTCTGCTGTTTCTGTCATGTGTGGCCACTGAAGTCATTGTGCTCTTAATGATCAGCTAGTGCTTTGTATGGCAAAGATTTCCTTAAATACTTGGAGCCAAAAGAAAAAAACCTCCCAGGTTTTATAGTTTGGGGCTTACCTTCAACACTGTATACAGGCACTTTTCAAGTCTACCTGTTGAATTTTTTCAACAGAAGTTTCAGATTTCTCTAGTGATGCCTTATATTTATGGTGTAGGCTATTTTAGGAGTGTTACATGATTTTAAACAAAATCAGAGGATTTTTCTAAATAACTGCTTCCTGCTTGGCGTTGGGCCTTGTTCCTTGACTTTTCTTTCCTTTGTGCTGCCTCCCAGAAAGTGTCTTTGCAGCCCTCCCAGCTGATCTCCCTGTTCTTTTTACTTGAAGCTTGTTTGTCAGGTTGTGGCTGCGGGGTGGGGGAATTCAGGCATTCTCTGACTTTATTGAGCTTCAGTTCTTAGGTGAAACTCTGTCTCAGGGTGAGGACTTTCTGAGAGTTCTGTTCCTTCTTTTGTTTTTAATGCTGGGCTTATTGTATTCCTGCTGTTTTTCTGCTTCTACCCCTGTGATAGAGCTGTTATTTCATTTTCCTAGTCTGCTTCCAGCTGCAGTGGTTTTCCACAGGAGCTCTCATGCTGTAGTTTTTATTGCCCCTCCCCCTGTAGATTAGCCTCTTTTTCTTTAGGGGAGATGAAGAAGACTGGCCCATCTAGGTAGAATTTTCAGTGGTGGTTCATGGTACCCTTTCCCAGCTGTAGACGGTTTCCACTAGTGTTTTTTTTTTTTTTTTTTTTAATTTTATTTATTTATTTGACAGGGGGAACACAAGCAGGGGGAGTGAGAGAGGGAGAAGCAGGCTTCTCGCTGAGCAGGGAGCCCAAAACGGGGGCTCGATGCGGGGCTCCATCCCTGGACTCCAGGATCATGACCTGAGCTGAAGGCAGCTGCTTAACGACTGAGCCACCCAGGCACCCCTAATGTTCTTAAGGATAGTTTTTGTTGCCTTTTCCCTTACAGATTAAGATTCTTGGTCTGTAGGGGAAATAGGGAAGATGCTTTGTGGCTGCTCTTCTCTTCACCAGCCAGTACTACAGGGGAGAGCTGCTTAGGTTGTTGGAGTCTTTCCATCCTTCCCCATAAGCATTTGGTGGGCTTCCTGGAGGAAAAAACCTGGTGAAAAATATAAAACCACTTATTTCTGGGGCTCCTGGGAATTCACATTCCTACACTAGTCCACGTTCTGCCTTTAGCAATTTATTAAGAACTTTCAGCAGAGTTTTCTTACCAGTACTCAGTGGTTTATGTCCCAGGTAAGCAAATGCTGTGGTTCTCTTCTCCCTGCAGGAGAGAGTTATCCAGAGTCTGGATTAATTGAATGATCTGGGACCTCAGTTCTCTGATGGGTTTGTCTATTTAATTTACAATTTTCCCAGATTTTTTTCTTGTTGTAAGTATGAGAGGATGCTCTTTTTATCTCTCTAAAAAGAGCTAAAATGTTAAGTTTTAAAGTCCTAATTTTCCTAGCATTTTTCTTTTTGATTTAGGAAGCAGAAACTCAATATGAAGAGCAGATTGGTAAAATTATCATGGAAACACAAGAACTTAAATGGCAAAAGGTGAGTTTTGTTTTGTTTTGTTTTGTTAAGATTTACCCCGGAGAGAGTGAGCATGCCTTGCAGTGCATGTGAGTGGTGGGGGTGGGGTAAAGGAGAGAAACTCAAGCAAACTCCTTTGAGCATGGAGCTGATGTGGGGCTCGACTCACTGTTGTGAGATCATGAACTAAACCAGAATCAGGGGTTGGATGCTTAATGAACTGAGCCACCCAGGTACCCCAAAAGTGAGTATTTTTAATTTTTATTTCAGATTAGTCTTTTTAGCATCTATTTAAAGAAATATTCTAATCCTTAATTGCAGTTTGAATTTTTAAATTTCCTAAACATGTTTGGGGATTGTTCATCATTTTTTAAAAAAGTCTCAAAAGAATTCTGACTAAAATTGTTTTTAATAACATTTTGGGCCTCCAGACACTAAGAATGAAATTTTTTTCCAGGATTTCTGATAATAATGCTGAAAACTACTATGATCTATTTAATGTCTGAGAAACACATTATATATTATAAAGGAGTCAAAATATTTTTTGAGCTTGAAACCTCTTTATTTTCCCAGGCTGTTATTACATATTGTAAGCAAATATTAAAACAACAACAACAACGAAAAACCCCCAGTATCAGCACCTGATTGGCTTTGTCAGTAGAGCCTGTGACTCTTCATCCCAGAATCATGGATCAAACTCCATGTTGTACGTGGAGACTGCTTAAAAAAAAAAACAAAAACAAAAAGCAACCACTGGTATCATCAAATCTGATTCTCTGTGTAGCCTTATTTATATAGAAGCATTTTTAAAAAATATTTTATTTATTTGACAAAGAGAAACATATTTAGAGAGGGAACACAAGCGGGGGAAGTGAGAGAGGGAGAAGCAGGCTCCCCCCTAACCCCAGCAGGGAGCCCGATCCAGGGCTCAATCCCAGGACTCTGGGATCATGACCTGAGATGAAGGTAGATATCCAATGACCGAGCCACCCAGGCGCCCCAGGAGCATTTTTTCTAGTGCTTCTCATGCCATTTCACCAAAGTAATCTTAGTAGCTAAAAATGAAATCTTAATTATGGTGGCCCCCTTCTTTTCACTATTTGGCGGTATTGAGACACAAAATTGGAGATAACCTTTCAAATGACAGGATAGCTCAAACTAGAAATGATGGGAATTTGAGACCAGACAGGCCTACAAGGTTGTGCAGAATATGGGAGTAAAACTAGTTGGATGTTATAAGGCACAGGTCACGAACCTCTCTGCAGAAAGAAAAAGCAGATAAACACCAAGTACAAACTGAAACTCCAAGAAGATTTCAAAATGTGAAGTCATATCTTATTTTTGGATAGAGAGAGCCAACAGTATAAAGTTATCCATATCCTTAAGTTAATATGTTTAATACAATCCAATATCAAGAGTGTGTTTGCTATATTTAAGCTGTTCTAAGATTTACATGGAAATAAATGTATAAGAGTGTTTGAGAAATTTTTTGAAAAAGAACCAGGACAAAGTAGTTACACTAGATTTTTAAATATATTATAAACTGTAGTAAGTAAGGTAGCTTGGTGTAGCATACACGGGTATGTATTCCTCAGAACATAGTAGAGTCTAGAAATAGATCCAAATAAGATAAATTAGTGAACGATAAAGGTTGCATTTTTTTATTCTAACAAAATTGTAAAGTTTTAGAATTTTCATGTTCTTTTGAGCTAAAGCAGTAAGTAGTTAAATGGAGTCCATGTTAGAGCTCTCCTCATCTTTAGAACAACAAAAACTTGCCCATATGTTGTATAAGAGTGGAATTACAGAGAAATTTAAGTTCCTTAAAGGTTCCTCAAAAAACCCCTGAGGCATAGTGATCCAGGTAAATTGTTGACTTTCCCAGGACAAAACAAACAGGTAGGTCACACCATCTTGATCTAAAGGGACATTATGGAAAGCGGGAAATGTATTTACAGTGGTAAAATATGTAGAGTCAGATAGCATGGAACATAAAACAGTACTTGGGCTCAGTACTACAAAGAATTAGGGCCATGGTTATTTTACTTGTATTTCCTGATCAGATCTTTATCTTCACCCGTTGGGTTTCTTGACTGGGAAACAACAGTGTTCAATAGATCCTTTATTAGGATCTATTAGGATCTTTTAGACTATTAGCTTTAGTTCTTAACTTCTGGTTTTAGAGATATTATTTAAAGTTAGGTAGGGGTTTGCTGCTAATATCAGTAAGACATTTTGCCCACAAAGGGTACTCCTTCAAAGAGATCTTGATTTGGTTTGGTCATACACAAATGTACCAGTAAGTCAGTAACTAAATTAGCTGTGATCTGATTACAATAGAAAAATCCTCAGGGATCTAAAAAAAAAAATAAGGGGAGATTTTAATTTTGCAGTTCTGTTTACATAGTAGATTCCTTTCTCTTATGCTAATGGGTGTGGTGTCAAAAAGGAGAAAATAATATGTCTCACTTGAGGATCTGAGGATAACAGTTGGAGGCTGAAGCAGTGGGGAGTATCTCTGGATTGTTAGAGGTATTCACTGAGTAACTCATTGACTCTGAGGAAGAGGTTATGTGGTGATGGTAAGATTTATAGTATGAGTGAAGTATTTGCAAACTTTCTTTTAATATTTAGAGAAATTTCTCTTTGCATGTTTGAAGATAAAATGGGAAGTTGGGGACATGATTTGCCTTCAGAACAGTATCATTGATTTGCCCACTTGATTTTTTTTTTTTAAAGATTTTATTTATTTGACAGAGAGAAACACAGCCAGAGAGGGAACACAAGTAGGGGAAGTGAGAGAGGGAGAAGCAGGCTTCCCGCCAAGCGGGGAGCCCGATGCGGGACTCGATCCCGGGTCTCCGGGATCATGACCTGAGCTGAAGGCAGTTGCTTAACCCAACTGAGCCACCCAGGCACCCCTGCCCACTTGATTTTTTTTTCCCTTTTATTTTCTTAACTATTTCAGGAAAGTTTTCCCCCAGTGCCCCTTTTGTTTTTTGTTTTGGTTTTATTTAAAGATTTTATTTATTTATTTGACAGAGATAGATCACAGGTAGGCAGAGAGGCAGGCAGAGAGAGGGGAGGAAGCAGGCTCCCTGATAAGCAGAGAGCCTGATGAGGGGCTCGATCCCAGGACCCTGAGATCATGACCTGAGCCGAAAGCAGAGGCTTAACCCACTGAGCCACCCACTGAGCCACCCACTGAGCCACCCAGGCACCCACCCCTTTTGTTTATAATAAATATCTACAAGTGTCTTTACCAAGAGGCTTACTACTTCAGCGCTTGATGACTAGAGTGGGAGCATTAAGTTGTTTTATCTATAAGGCCTCTAGTTTATTCTGCTTTTGTTCAAAGGCTTTTTGAACATCTGGATTTGAGATCTAGTAATCGGGCTATTTCCCATTTTTTTTGTTGCATATTCTCCTATTTCCAGGTTTAAGGCTGATCACAAAAAAGTAAGGAGAAAGCTAGAGGCCACATTTACTTGAGAATGTACTCTTCAGAGAACCTTGAGGTCTTCAGTAAATTCTTTCCTTGCTTACAGAGGTGGATTAGAATCTAATTTATTTTCACAGAAAACTGGACAATAGCCTCTGAAAGATTTTGTCCAATATCTACAGCTTTTCTAAACCTGTCTGGTTTCCTGTGTACTTTGTGATTTCCTCTCATTCTTGGGATCTTCTCACTTTGCTTTTTCCATTTTTTTTTTCATTTGGGATTATGGACCATTGATACAGATCTGGGAACTGGTAGTACTATTTTTAAAAATAAGTTATAAGAATTAAAAATTTTTAAAAAATATTTTATTTATTTATTTGACAGAGAGAAACACAGCCAGAGAGGGAACACAAGCAGGGGGAGTGAGAGAGGGAGAAGCAGGCCTCCCACTGAGCGGGGAGCCCGTTGTGGGACTCGATCCCGGGTCTCCAGGATCATGACCTGAGCCGAAGGCAGTCACTTAACCAACTGAGCCACCCAGGCGCCCCAGAATTAAAATTTTTTTAAGTTTAATTTTTTTAGTATTCTCTATGCCCAGCACAGGGCTCAAACTCATGCCCTGGAGTCCAAGAATCCCATGCTCTTCAGACTGAGCCAGCCAGGTGCCCAAGAATTAAAATATTTCAAAGTAATTGCTAACTTCAGAAAAAATTAAAGATCTCTGTTAGGTAGAAATGTAATTAGAGTATATTATATGGTTGAGCATTGAAAAAAATTGCATAGTTATGATAGTATAAATACTGAAGATTGATTTAAGTCACAATTTTTATGTAATTCTGTTGGAAGAATAAAGGGAGCAGATATTAGGTTGTACAAGAAAACCAAAGTGCAACTATCATAATAAAAGTCAGATAAAATTTTTAAGTTGGTAAATCAACATATATTAAGAAACATGGAGTCAAATAATAGAAACATTCAATGGGGTTCCCACTTTTAGTTCTAATTTTTTTAAATTGTGAGAATTATTCACTAGACATAGGAAAAAAAAGTTTGAAGTCATCTTGAATTTGAAGAACAGAACACACAACTTCTATTAAAAAAAGGGGGAAGTGCAATTGCAGGGTCATAGGGTAGCTCTATTTTCAATTTTTTAAGGAATCTCCAGCAACATGGACTGGACTGGAAGAGATTATGCTGAGTGAAATAAGCCAAGAAGAGAAAGTCAAGTATCGCATGGTTTCACTCACTTGCGGTGCATGAGGGGTAACCTGGAGGACAGTGGGAGAAGGAAAGTAAATGGGAACTAGGGTAATCCAGGGAGAGAAACGAAACAACAGAGACTTTGGACACAGAAACAAACTCAGGGACTTGGAGGGAGGGGGATGGAGGGATGGGAGAGCCTGGTGGTGGGTACTGGGGACACCTAAAGCGCGGAGCATTGGGTGTGGGGAATGGGGAATGAATCTTGGAACACTGGAAAAAAAAATTTTAAGTAACAATAAAACAAAATTAAAAAGGGGGGGGAAGTGAAGAAAAAAATGGAATCATTTTATGGATTAAAAAAAATGCCCTGTGGTTTTATTTAAAAAATTTGGTGAATTTAAATAATTGTGTCTTATGTGAACATTTGTGCTTAGATAATAAAATGAGTTTCTTTGGGAACTCTAAAAGACTATAGCTGTCTTGTGTACTAAGACTTAGTTTTAATAACTTTTTTAAAAAAGATTTTATTTATTTGACAGAGGGAAACACAGCTAGAGAGAGAACACAAGCAGGGGGAGTGAGACAGGGAGAAGCAGGCTTCCTACTGAGCAGGAAGCCTGGTGTGGGGCTTGATCCTGGGACTCTAGGTCATGATCTGAGCCGAAGGCATATGCTTAAGGACTGAGTCACCCAGGCACCACAATTTTAATAACTTTTGATGAAATATTTTTTTTAAGATTTTATTTATTTGACAGAGAGAAACACAGCCAGAGAGGGAATACAAGCAGGGGGAGTGAGAGAGGGAGAAGCAGGCTTTCCACCGAGCAGGGAGCCCGATGCGGGACTCGAACCCGGGTCTCCAAGATCATGACCTGAGATGAAGGCAGTCGCTTAGCCAACTGAGCCACCCAGGTGCCCCGATGAAATATTTTCTTGAAAAAAGCTTTGGAGTCAGCCATGTGTAGAGAGCGTATGTGCGTGTGTGTGTGTGTATGTGTATGTGTGTATGTGTGTGTGTTTGTGTTTGTGTATTTTAAAGATTTATTTATTTGAGAGAGAGAGTGTGTGGTTGCAAGCAGGGTGGGGTGAGAGGCAGAGAGAGAATCTCAAGCAGACTCAGCATGAAGTCTGGGGCCCTGTGTGGGGCTTGATCCCATGACCCTGAGATCATGACCTGAGCCCAGTATCAAGAGTTGGACACTCAAACGACTAAGCCACCCGGGCACCCTGAGCTGTGTTTAGAGTTTAAAATTTTAAAGAAATGTGTTTTATCGTGAAGAAGCAACTGAAAGAATAATTACTGTATGCTGATCTATGACAGGTAAAAAAATTCCTAGAATTCGTTTAAAGTTGCATTTCAAGAGCCTACAATAATGTATGTAATAAATGTTTAACTTTTATTTAAACTATGAACCTAATTAAAAGTTAAAACTGAAATGCTCAAATTTATGTTTTAACTTTTCATAATTTTTAAAATAGGACACGCTTCAGAATCAAAAGGAAACATTAGCAAAGCAACACAAAGAAGCCATGGCAGCTTTTAAAAAGCAGGTAATTTTTATAAGGATAGACAAACACTACAGTTTCAAATATTTACCTCCCACCCCCGTCCCCATATGAATATTATGGCATACTCTCTGAAGACAAAAAAGTATTAAGGGAAGCAGGAGATAAAGTTACTTTGAATCGCAAATGAGTTAGTTAAGAGGAGAAATTGGGAAAACTATTTTCTTGGAGATATTTTCATCTGTTCTAAATAAATAAAAGAGATGATGTGTGCCCTCTTGTTCTTTGTCTCCTCCCTTTTCTCTCTCTGATTAGAGTATCCTAGGATCTTACCTTTTCTGCTTTGCTCCTTTATCCAAGCCAAAAACAGAACACTGGTGAAAAGCTGAGATACAAGGAGGGGGAGATGTGAAGGATGAGATGTGCTTATCATGCACTGAGGCCTTCATAAATACTATCAGCAACTAAGAGCACAGAAAAACATATACATATATATAAAAGATTAAAAATTAATAACAACTCCTTCAGTTATTTTGAGTTCCATAGCTCTTCTTTAGTACCTTAAATTTCTCTTCAGTCCCTCCTTAGAAAATGTAAGAAATGTACTCATGAAAAATATTCTCAAGAAATTTTTTCCTTATAGTTATTCCAGCATCACCCTTTTTCCCCCTTTTCCTTCCCCCTTTTTTGTCTTTTTCTCCATACAAGTGTGTATGTTTAGAAAGAGAAATGCATGAAATACACCTATATTAAGGTAAATCACTAGTCGGTTGAGGTTATTTGTAGTTCACACTGTAGTGTGGATTTGTTTAAGCAGACAATAAACTTTTTTCCTTTTAGTCTGAGATTAGCCTCAGACCTCAAAGTTTATGGGGGTTTTAATTGAAGATTAAGGAAGCAGAAATAAAAATACAACATAGTATTCTCTAGGAGAGGGCAAGTCCATGTCTCTCTTGTCACAGGCGACTTTGGGCAAAACAAGAAGATCTGGGTATCTGAAGGGTAATGGAGAAAGTGCTCTTGGGCTCTGGTTTTTTGTTTTATTTTGTTTTATTTTTTTCTTGTTTTTGTTTCCTTTCCTCTCCTCTGCTCCCCATTCTCCTCCTCTTCCAGATTGTTGAATGTGAATGAGGGATGTGGAAAATGAGATGGAGAAATTCCAAAGAAAAATTTTATTTCTTGACAATTTTACTATTATCCTTGTGTTGTTTAGACTATTTTATTAGTTTTCTTTGGCATGTGACCCCTAGTTACTGTGTTTTAAAATATCACTACTTATGAGACAGCTACATGCATCTTTTAAAACATTTCAGAAAATACTATCAATACTAATACAAATGATACTGATTTCATAAAAGTGTGCCTTCAGAAAACATTACACATTGTTATTTAAGAATACATGGCAAAATATTGAAACATTTAAGAAAAAAACTCATGCAAGGAAAAACTAAATTTTCAAGGATGATTGGTATCCCTATTCATGTGATTAAATTGTTCATTTGTTTTGGTGACTGGCTTTTGTCCCCTTTTATACATTTTATTATTTTATTTTCTCAGTGTAAAGACTGCATGTTCATATTGTATTAAGTTCAAATAGTACAGACATGTAAAATATTTTTATAGTTTCACTGACCAGTATAAATCACTGCTAACCATTTACTTACCTGTTTTTTAATTTTTAAAATTGTTTATTAGTTACAAATGAAGATGTGTGCCTTGGAAGAAGAAAAGGTATTTATTAATTTTTTAATAATTTAAAGCATAGTTAAGTGCATTTAATTATCAGTTGTTCACAATGAAAAGGAGGATTAGCAATGGATTAATGGAAGCTATTACTTGCTTGAAATCTTAGAAATTGAAAAGAGCCACGGAAACCATGTTACCTCTGTCATTTTACAGTTGGTAATATTGAAGCCTAGCAAGATTAAAAATGACTTGCTGAAGCTGAAGCTCATTCTAAAGTGGCAAATTTGTGACTAGAACCCAGATCTCTTCAGTCCCCAAGTTAATGTTTTTTCTGTTCTACTGTAATGTTTCTATGAAGTATATTTTTAGTGCTTTTTCAGTGTAATTACCTGTTTAAATAAACATTAAAATGATTTGCATCTGGACGTAGACCAATTAGAACCATTTGATACAACTCTGAACTAGAAATTCACCTAGTATTAAATATTTTCTTTAATTATTTAATAGTTAATATATGTTTTTATTGTGTCAATGAACATAGCATTTACAAAGGCCTTTTAAATAATTCTTCCATACCTTTAGAAGACAAATATACTTGTAACTCATTAATTAGAATATAATTATTCCAGCTCTGTGAATTAAATAACTACATAGTGTCCATAAATTCTCAGGAATGCTCTACTGATAAAATGATTATCGTGTAAGTGAAGCCTCCATAAATATTATCACGCACTGAGGCCCCCATAAATATTTGTTATAATATTATACTGATAAAATTTTTAATAATTTTCACTTCATGATATTTGTCATCTTACAAAGGCCTTTTTTTAAGTTCATGATATTTTGAAGTCATTAGGAATGTAAGTTGTGGTGCAGATCCAAGTTTAAAGCTATGGTTTTGCTTCTTGAGCTTTTGTATTTTCTCCATTAATGATATCATTTACATTGGAAAGTACTGAAATACAGCTTTTTTACTAAAGGGAAAATATCAACTTGCTACAGAAATAAAAGAAAAAGAAATAGAAGGATTGAAGGAAACATTAAAAGCATTACAGGTAAAGTAACTTAGTGTTGCTTAAAAAAATAACTTGGCGTTTTAGCATTGTATTAGTAAAAAGTCCACTAAACATATAAGTCAGCAAAACAAAATCGACAAACATTCATGTGTCATGTAACTTCGTAATTTTTTCCTGAAAGTCTTGAATTTCAAATTAGGATTTTTTTCCTTGTGTTTATTTTAAAAAGGAATATTAAAATATCTTCATTATTTCTTACTGTAATGCAATTAAATAAATATGTTATTTTTAACACTTTATAAATGAAAAAACCAAGTCAGGCCTATATAACCTATAATAGCATTAAGTCAGTCATGATTACTTGTTAAGTACTGTGCTTATTTTCTGCAAATACAAAGATGACAAAAAACATTACATTTGCCTTTAGGTTGTTCATAGTCTCATATAGAATACAGAAGTATGCAGCTAATGATGCTTTTTTAAGTATATTTACTGAAGGTCTACATTGTGCCAAGCACAGTTCTAAGCACTGGAGATAAAGCAATGAATGAAAAGGACAAAAATCTTTACTTCTATGGAACTTCCATTCAAGGTGGGGGAAGACAACCAATAAAATGAGGTGCAAAGTAAAATAAGATTGTTAGAAGAGAAGATACATGATGTTGAAGTCATCAGGCTATAGATAACCTTAATTACAAAGACCAAAATAATATTTTTACTGTGGAAGGATCCTGATTGTCACTACCTTAATCAGGTAATTCACATCATAATGTGGATTTGTTTAAGCATATGATAAACTAACTTTCTTTAGTTGGTTTAGTAAGAAGTTTCCCCTTTCTTCATATCCTCACCAATCTTGTTATCTCTTGTCTTTTTGGTTATAGCCATTCTAATACTGTAGAGGGGTACCTCTTCGAGTTTAATTTGCATTTCCCTGATGATTAGTGATGTTGAGCACCTTTTCATATATCTGTTGGCCATTTGTATGTCTTTCTAGGAAAGTCTATTCTGGTCCTCAGCCCATTTTTTATAATGGTTTTGTTTTGTTGTGGAGGGTACAAGCTTCTGATATATTTTGGATATTAACCTCAATCAAATACATGGTTTGCAAATGTTTCTCCCATTATAGGTTGCTTTTCACACCATTAATTATTTCCTTTGTTTGCAGAAACTTTTTAGATTTATGTAGTTCCAGTAGACTATTTTTACTTTTAGTGCCTGTGCTTTCAGGGTCATATCCCAAAAAATCACTAATTGTGCTAATTTCAAGGACTTTTCCCCTGTGTTTTTTCTTCTGGTAGTTTTACAGTTTTAGGTCTTATGTTTAAGTCTAATCCATTTTGAGTTGATTTTTGTATATAGTATGAGATTTTGTATATAGTGTGAGATAAGGGTCCACTTTGTCTTCTGCATGTGGATATCCAGTTTTTCTAACACCATTTATTGAAGATTGTCTTTTCCTCATTGTATATTCTTAGTACCCTTGTTAAAGATCAGTTAACTGTAGTTGCATGGATTTTTGTTCTCTATTCTTATCCATTAACCAATATGTCTGTTTTTATACTGGTAACATACTGTTTTGATTACTGTAACTTTGAAATATATTTTGAAATCAGGAAGCATGATGCTTCTAGCTTTTTGCATCTTGCTCAAGTTTGCTTTATTATTTTCTGGTTTTAGGAGCTTTTGTGGTTCTGTATGAATTTTAGGATTTTTTTTTCTATTTTTGTAGAGATTAACATTGTGATTTTGATAGAGTGCATTGACTTGGTAGATCACTTTGGATAATATAGACATTTTCACGATATTCTTCTATCCGTGAACACAGGATGTCTTTCCACTTATCTGTCTTTTTTTTATTTATTATTATTTTTTTTTATTGTTACTAAATTTTTTTTCCAGTGTTTCAAGATTCATTCCCCATTCCCCACACCCAGTGCTCCACGCTTTAGGTGTCCCCAGTACCCACCACCAGGCTCTCCCATCCCTCCACCCCCCTCCCTCCAAGTCCCTCAGTTTGTTTCTGTGTTCAAGATCTCTGTTGTTTCGTTTCCCTCCCTAGATTACCCTAGTTCCCATTTGCTTTCCT